>BSBK01011903.1:37500-80000 GCA_027943335.1 Chamaecyparis obtusa | reverse complement strand
CCGCTTATGATCATTTCACAAGGAAATATCTTGATGGCTTGCGGGCTGCAAGTTAGGGCATCATACATTGTTCATGAGCTCACTATTTAATACTGGTATTGTTTACATCTTTTCATTTGGAATGCTTGATGACCTGCGAGCTTTGAGAGCTAGGGCATCATTTCTATTACCTTCAAGGCATTGTGTGAAGTGTTCGATCTCTCTTTATTTGTTTTGTTGTTGATATTCACTATGTGGTACTCTCTGTTTATGATCATTTCACGAGGAAATGTCTTGATGGCTCGCGGACTGCAAGCTAGGGCATCATACATTGTTCATGAGCTCATTGTTTAATACTGACATTGTTCATGAGATCACTGTTTAATATCTAGCATCATGTAAACATACATTAATACACTTACTATTTTGAATTTGAGCTTGGGCATTATGCAATGTTATTGTTGTCATTGCATGTTTGCTACTGTTGTGCACCATATATTGTTTTATACATTGTTTATTTCATTGAGACCGTGAGCTTGGCATTTGTAATGTATTTTCTATTATTGGATCAATGCTACCATGTTGTTGAGTCTGTATGGCTTGACTATGCACATGCATAATTGTAGATGAGGATCATTAATATGGTGCTAGGAATTGCTTAGATCCTTTGGATCTAACCCCATCTTTTCCTTCCTTGTAGGTTTTGGATCATACAAGAGCATACTGGATTGAACCCTGGGTCAACACTTCATTACTTCAGGCAATGTATGGTACCTTCATTATTTATGTTCATCCACTTATGTATGTTTGCATTCATTCATATTCTTCTGAAAGTTGGCTATTAGTGACCATATATGACCATTCTTGATGTTTTTGGGTCATTTGATGAAAAGATGTAAATAGGGACATCAATAATAAAATAGGGATATATTAAGATTAATATCGTAAGTAAAAATATTACACAGTGGCATTCAAATTAAGTACAGTTGCATTTTCTTCTGAAAGTTATTTTCCTTGTATAGTATATACAAGTTATTTTTTATATATATACATGTAATCTTTAGATGCAAAAATTTATTTTCCTTTACATGTATCTTTGCATGAAATGAACACAAATTAAACAAGATCATCTAATAATGCAAACTAGGGTACTATAGTCACTCATCTAATAATTAGTTCCCCAAACCATTACTAAGGATTGAACATAAGTCTAAGTCCCCAAATATATTGTTCTATGTGTATAAAACAATATATGGTGCACAACAACAGCAAGCATGCAATGGCAACAATAACATTGCATGATGCTCGAGCTCAAATTCAAAGAAGTAAGTGTATTAATGTATGATCTAATAGCAACAACCTCATTGATCATTACCTTTCACTCCTCCATCATTATAGAAGAGATAACTACCTACAACTAGGGCATCATGCATTGTTTATGAGCTCACTGTTTGAGCACCTCATGTCCCTATTTGATTGGTCAGTGCTCAAACAGTGAGCTCATAAATTGCGACACCCATTTGGTTATAAACAAAAAAAAGAAAAAGAAAGTGTCATTTTTAATTTGTGAATTTGAAGAGCTGCCGCAAAGATGACACTGCACTTTTGTGTGGTGTGAAGAGGGAATTCAAGTTTGGCATGCCCAAAGAGGCCAACACCATGTGGGAAGAGGGCACTGGCACTTGAGGTAGGCATTCGAGCTTTGTCTATTTGATCATAAACAAGGAGTACCACATAGTGAATATCAACAACAAAACAAATAAATAAAGAGATCAAACACTTCACACAATATATGTTGCTTATAGCTCACAGTCAACTACAATAGCTCACAGTCTCAATGAAATAAACAGTGTATAAAACAATATATGGTGCACAACAACAGCAAGTATGTAGTGACAACAATAACATTGCATGATGTCTGAGGTCAAATTCAAAATAGTAAGTGTATTAATGTATGATCTAATAGCAGCAACCTCATTGATCATCACCTTTCACTCCTCCATCATTATAGAAGAGATAACTACCTACAACTAGGGCATCATGCATTGTTTATGAGCTCACTATTTGAGCACCTCATGTCCCTATTTGATTGGCCGGTGCTCAAACAGTGAGCTCATAAATAATGCATGATGCCCTAGCTTGCAGCCCGCAAGCCATCCACTTATGTATGTTTGCATTCATTCATATTCTTTTGAAAGCTGGCTATTAGCGACCATATATGATGATTCTTGATGTTTTTGGGTCATTTGATGAAAAGATGTAAAATTTTCTTAAAGGTAGGCATTTGAGCTTTGTCTTCTCCTTAACTCAATTTCATTTTGATGGCATTTGTTGATTTAATGGAAAAATATGAATGTTAATATTGGCATTGTTTACATCTTTGCATTTGGAATGCTCAATGACCCATGAGCTTTGAGAGCTAGGCCATTGTTGCTATTACCTTCAAGGCATTGTGTGAAGTGTGTGATCTCTCTTTATTTGTTTTGTTGTTGATATTCACTATGTGGTACTCCCTGTTTATGATCATTTCATGAGAAAATATCTTGATGGCTCATGGGCTGCAAGCTAGGGCATTATACATTGTTCGTGAGCTCACTATTTAATACTGGCATTGTTTACATCTTTTCATTTGGAATGCTCGATGACCCATGAGCTTTGAGAGCTAGAGCATCATTTCTATTACCTTCAAGGCATTGTGTGAAGTGTTTGATCTCTCTTTATTTGTTTTTCTATTGATATTCACTAGGTGGTACTCCTTGTTTATGATCATTTCATGAGGAAACATCTTGATGGCTCGCGGGCTACAAGCTAGGGCATCATACATGGTTTATGAGCTCACTGTTTAATATTGGCATTGTTTACATCTTTTCATTTGAAATGCTTGATGACCCGTGAGCTTTGAGAGCTAGGGCATCGTTGCTATTACCTTCAAGGCATTGTGTGAAGTGTTTGATCTTTCTCTATTTGTTTTGCTATTGATATTCACTATGTGGTACTCCCTATTTATGATCATTTCATGAGGAAATATCTTGATGGCTCGCGGGTTGCAAGCTAGGGCATCATACATTGTTCATGAGCTCACTATTTAATACTGGTATTGTTTACATCTTTTCATTTGGAATGCTTGATAACCCATGAGCTTTGAGAGCTAGGGCATCGTTTCTATTACCTTCAAGGCATTGTGTGAAGTGTTTGATCTCTCTTTATTTATTTTGTTGTTGATATTCACTAGGTGGTACTCTCTGTTTATGATCATTTCATGAGGAAATGTCTTGATGGCTCACAGGCTACAAGCTAGGGCATCATACATTGTGCATGAGCTCACTGTTTAATACTGGCATTGTTTACATCTTTTTATTTGGAATGCTAGATGACCCGTGAGCTTTGAGAGCTAGGGCATCATTGCTATTACCTTCAAGGCATTGTGTGAAGTGTTTGATCTCTCTTTATTTGTTTTTCTGTTGATATTCACTATGTGGTACTCCCTGTTTATGATCATTTCATGAGGAAATGTCTTGATGGCTCGTGGGCTGCAAGCTAGGGCATCATACATTGTTTATGAGCTCACTGTTTAATACTGGCATTGTTTACATCTTTTCATTTGGAATGCTTGATGACCCGCGAGCTTTGAGAGCTAGGGCATCGTTGCTATTACCTTCAAGGCATTGTGTGAAGTGTTTGATATCTCTCTATTTGTTTTGTTGTTGATATTCACTATGTGGTACTCTTTGTTTATGATCATTTCATGAGGAAATGTCTTGATGGCTCATGGGCTGCAAGCTAGGGCATCATACATTGTTTATGAGCTCACTGTTTAATACTGGCATTGTTTACATCTTTTCATTTGGAATGATTGATGACCCGCGAGCTTTGAGAGCTAGGGCATCGTTGTTATTACCTTCAAGGCATTATGTGAAGTGTTTGATCTCTCTCTATTTGTTTTTTTGTTGATATTCACTATGTGGTACTCCTTGTTTATGATCATTTCATGAGGAAATGTCTTGATGGCTCGTGGGCTGCAAGCTAGGGCATCATACATTGTTCATGAGCTCACTGTTTAATACTAGCATTGTTTAGATCTTTTCGTTTGGAAGGTAGGCATTCGTGCTTTGTCTTCTCATTAAATCAATTTCAGTGGCATTGTTTACATCTTAGCATATGGAATGCTCGATGATCGGTGAGCTTTGAGAGCTAGGGCATCATTTCTATTACCTTCAAGGCATTGTGTGAAGTGTTTGATCTCTCTTTATTTGTTTTGCTGTTGATATTCACTATGTGGTACTCCCTATTTATGATCATTTCATGAGGAAATATCTTGATGGCTCGTGGGCTGCAAGCTAGGGCATCATACATTGTTCATGAGCTCATTGTTTAATATTGGCATTGTTCATGAGCTCACTATTTAATATCTGGCCAGGCCATGTAAATGATACTAAGCCAACCCAATCAGCCCAACAAAATGTGTCATGTTTATCTTTGTCAAATACACTCGTTCACCATTTTGTTCTTGTTCTTCACACAAATATTGCATCAAAAATAATTGTAAACATTGATTCAAAGAAAAAAGAAACAACTACAATAGATCAGACCCCAAAAGAATACAGTCAACTACAATAGCTCATAGTCTTAATGAAATAAACAGTGTATAAAACAATATATGGTGCACAACAACAACAAGCATGCAATAACAACAATAATATCGCATGATGCCTGAGCTCAAATTCAAAATAGTAAGTGTATTAATGTATGATCTAATAACAGCAACCTCATTGATCATTACCTTTCACCCCTCCATCATTATAGAAGAGATAACTACCTACAACTAGGGCATCATGCATTATTTATGAGCTCACTGTTTAAGCACCTCATGTCCCTATTTGATTGGTCGGTGCTCAAACAGTGAGCTCATAAATAATGCATGATGCCCTAGCTTGCAGCCCATAAGCCATCAAGATATTTCCTCATGAAATGATCATAAATGAGGAGTACCACATAGTGAATATCAACAACAAAACAAATAAAGAGAGGTCAAACACTTTACACAATATATGTTGCTTTATAAGATTTTATTAAGACTAAATATATTGTTTTATGAGCTTACTATTTGAGCACCTCATGTCCCTATTTGATTGGTCGGTGTTCTATTTGTTATATTGATGCTATTAGATCAAATAGGGACATCAATAATAAAATAATACACTATGTGGTACTCCATGTTTATGATCATTTCATGAGGAAATGTCTCGGTGGCTCGTGGGCTGTTGCAAGCTAGGGCATGATACATTGTTCATGAGCTCACTTTTTAATACTGGCATTGTTTACATCTTTTCATTTGGAATGCTTGATGACCTACAAGCTTTGAGAGCTAGGGCATCATTTCTATTACCTTCAAGGCATTGTGTGAAGTGTTTGATCTCTCTTTATTGTGTGAAGTGTTTGACCTCTCATTATTTGTTTAATGGCATCTAATGTTGTTTAATGGCATCTAATGCATTTAATGTTATTGTTTAGTGGCATCTAATGCATTTAATGCTACTATTTAATGACATCTAATGAATTGACTGTCGTATAATGGCTTGATCCTCTAATTTATAACTTCCTCTAAGTCTGTTCAACCAACTTTGGTGGTTGGAAAATTATATTAAGACTAATTAAACATAAAAACCCATTTTCCCTCCTTTTACAAGTGAGCGTTGTTATTCAAAAATTTGAATTAACAACATTGCAAATGAAGCATTTCTTAAGATTTTTGAATCCTAAGACCTTGGGATATGATCTAAATAAACTTATTAAACCTTATTAAAACCAAATCTAAACTAGTATAAGCTTGCAACTCAAAAAATCATCCTAGACTCCTAAATTGGTCCTAAGGCTTATTAGGCCTTTAAGGACTTATTGCCAATTTATTACAGGTATTAACCTTATAGGTCATTATAGGCTCCAAAATGCTCCAATTAATGTCATTGGATATCTTCATGTTCACTGATGTCTTTTTGATCTCCATAGGTTTTGTGAACTCCTTATGTGCTCTAGGTGCCCCTGCACCACTATGTGCTTTGAGCCAATAAAATTTTTATCATCACGATGAAGTAATAATGCATTAAATATCTTACTTATCTCCCTATTTAGTTTTAATTTTATAGTGAATTCATGATTTATAATTTAGTTGTAGCAGCTCAATGTGTTTGAACTCAAGAATACCCCTTACTTGGTTTCCTACAAAGATTTTGGTGAAATCTGTCAGAAAATGAGAAGCTATGAGAAGGCGACATGAAGCTAATGAAAGGAGGCATCTCCAATTTGTTTTGCAGATATACACATTAAGGATCATGTCAGATAATACAAGGGAATTCGATCAAAATAGGGAGACAATCGCTAGATTGTTGTCTAACTTTCAAAGAGAAGCCGATGACAAATGTTATTGTCCATGCAAGAGTTGTAACGGCTTAAGGACAAGAAGAATCAAAATCAAAACAGCAAAGAGACATTGTAGGGAGAATGGTCACATGGAAGGGGGGTTTGATTATAATCTAGTGGTAAGTTGTTTGTTATATTGTTTTCACAATTAATATACATATGAACCATGGAAGGAGGTTTGATTATCATCATTTTTATATAGGTCGATCTCCCTAGTGTGAATATAGAGGAACATGGAGGTGTGATTATTGAATTTGAAGATCATGATCCCATGGAAGATGATGATCATGCACCAAAAAACACATTTGAAGATGATGGTATGAATGCATTGATCATTGACACATTTGGTACTAGTGCTACTGGTGCTACTACTGCTACTGATGATGAGGATGACATTGACAACGTCCATGATATACCTCTACTTGAGAAGGTGGACATGGCCCTTTACGAAGGCCCCCAATCTACTCTTCTCTCTATTGTATTATTGTTGGTGAATTTGAAGGTTATGAATGGTTTATCCAACATAGCAATGTCATGTATGCTAAGGTTTGTCATATATGTCATTATAGTCTATATATAAAAGGTGAAACATGTACCATTAAGATTGTTTATAGTAATGACTTATATTATTTGTTGCAGATTGATAGGTGACTTTCTGTTACCACCATCAAATGTTCTCCCTCACTCGTACCGAGAATTATGTGCCACTATGAAACATATTAGAATGGAGTATCAAACAATAGATGTTTGTCCTGAAGATCATATTATTTATTATAAAGAACACAAAAATGCAACAGAATGCCCTGAATACCATACGAGCAGATATCGAGATGATCAAGTGAGAAAAAAGGTGTCTCGCAAGGTTCTTCGTCACATCCCCATTATTCCATGTCTGAAATGATTATTCAGGTGCAATAGCTTGGCACAATTTATGGATTACCATGCATGCAACAGGAGTCAAGATGACATTATTCAAATTCTTGCGGATGGTTCATCATTTATGGACATAGAGGAAAAGTGGCCACAATTTAAAGAGGAACCTTGAAATCTCAGGCTTTTTATGGTAGCAGATGATGTCAATCCACATGGAGAGATGAGATCCATTTGCTCGGTGTGGCCTATTTTTGTTATAAACAATAACCTTCCTCCATGGATGTCAATAAAGAAGGAGCACATTATGTTGGCAATAATTGTTCTAAGTATCTTATTATTTTATAGTTATCTACATGTAATTATAAGTCTTGGAGTGAAATGGCCACAATAATTATCTAATGTTGTTGTTAATTCAACTAGGTAAGTACCAAGTGAAAGATATGAATGTATATATTGTGCCTCTTATCGATGAGTTGTTGGTGTTATGGAATGGTTTCACTATGTATGACATCTCCCGACTAATTGGACAAAGAGAATTTCAATTTCATGCAATGCTTGTGTGGACAATTCATGATGCTCCAGGGTTGACACATTTCTGTGGTATGTTATGGTGAATTCTAGTTGTACGGGATAATTCAAATTTTAAAAATATACATATTTAGCCCAATTTTATCATTATCTTGCAGGTCTTCAAACAAAGGAAAAATTTGCATGTCCAATATGTGGTCCAAAGATGAAATCCCGTTATTCCAAAAGTTTAAGAAAATAGGTGTTTGATGAGTATAGGTAGTTCCTCCCTAGAAATCATAAGCATCAAAGTGCAAAAATTCATCTTTTCAATGGGAAAGAAGAGACTACTGTTACCAATTTTGAGGTCAAATTGGTACAGCCATGCTGGCTAGAGCTATTTGTTTATATCTTAATGCCTATGACATTTTTTTTTTCAATTTATGAGTATAAGTTTACATTTTATGACGAAAAGTAAGTAATAACATAAACAAGGAAAATGGATTACATCTTATGCTTTTCTGAAAATGTAAATCTGTTTATTCATCAAAGTGCTCATTACGTTTCACACAAGTCATGAAACTAACCAAAGATAGAAGAATTGAAATCTGATCTACAATGCAAATGTAAATGCAGAAAATGAAATGAGTCACGGTTGCCAGCCATTGCGTGGAATGACTAGCTGCATTGAAGTTCTTCCAAGCCTTTGAGTCCACTGCTTTGCTTTCCTTTTTCTCGCTCCAAACCCTACAAGATAAAATGAGTTAGATCAATATGATCTAAGCAATGGCCAACAATCTCATCATTTTGTCTTTTGCATATACATCCACATCCAAAATCCAAGAGAGAACTAGTTTATGCTAATAAGTTTGTTTCCTGTGTAGTGTCACGCCTACCACTGACATGTGGACATAGTTGTGGCTCCCACAAGGGTTCGAGCCCAACATGTCGGTGGTAGGAGTGATTCATATCAGTTAAGAAAGTAAAGAACAAGCAGTTGTTGAAATCAGGAGAGGCATATATAATGTTAAAGGGACATGTTATTTCTGATATGAAACCTTTCATTATAATCAAAATAAATGAGAAAAGTTTGTCTGAGCGACAACAATCTCAATTTGAAACCATACAGAGCATAATAGCAATAGGAAACAGATCAGAAATTCAAAGATGAAAAATAGTGTTGCAGAGTTGCAAAATATCATAAGCTTTTGATAGAAAATACTGTCATAAAACTGAACATATTGCTGTAGTACATCTACAAAGAATGATTTATGTATTGTTGTTTAAAACAAAGATATAGTGCATTGGCCAAGTGTGATTCATATGTTGGATTGATTTTAAAATTGAATACAGGGTCACAGAAGTCTATTTATGAGTGTCACGAGCCCATGCTCAAACTTCATTAACAAATACTAAACATTTATGTCTTGTTGTACTTCATATGATAAATCACCAAGTTCAATATCAAAGGAAAAATGTATAGTACAGAGCTATAGGAACTACAACAAATGCTGGTTATGTCAACTTCATAATGCTAAATTGATCAAATTTTACAGTACTTGTCAGAGAATGAAAAACAATGAATATTCAGAATTTCTGACAAGTGATATGTCAAATTTATAATGCTGGAATGTGGATCTATTTTTGAAATTTGAACTCAAATTCAAAGATGGTGTGCTTATGCTGAAGAAACAGATGACGACTGGTGAAAAAGAACAGAGAGTGCAAAGGTAGAGAAGATAGTCTCTGTCATAATCATGAATACATGTTTGAAGTTTACAATACATCTACAGTTTTGAAAAGAATGACAATAGTGAATATTCTGAATGGAAGGCATGCTTTAATGTTAAATCATGCATAGTAAAGGAAGCACTATCAGTTCAAAGTGCAATGAAAAGTCTGTATTTCAGCATTGAATTGATTTTAAAATAGCAAAGTAGCTTCATCAGAAGCTAACAGTGGACTATCAATTAAAAAAGCAAGATGAACTGTAAGTGCAAATAGAGGGTTTCAAACTGAATATCTTTCTTATATTTCAAAATGATACATCTTTTTGCAAGGAAAAAGTTTGAAATCAGATAAAATGTGGAGTTATGTTTTTGAGGTTGGAGACCATTTGCTTAATTGGAAGTGCAACATGAAAATGGTGGTGTGTCTTTTGTGAAATAATAATGAGATATCTAATACGGAGAAACAAAATGCCACATCCTTTCAATGAATTTCAACTATTTTCTGAGAATGATTCCATGCTGGTTTTGTTCATAGTACCGATCTTTCATACAGAGTTTGGATGCATCATATTCCTTTGTAAAAGACCAAAAATGTCGTTTCAGAAGATGGCACATTTTGTGAAGAACAGTTAATGTTCATTTTTAAGCCAGCAGCATGCATATATTGTTACTTTTGAGTGATAGCATAAGAATGTGGATGGTTCTATCATTAAAACCATAAGCACTTATATCAAACCAGTAAGTGTTTAAGTGCTGGAAATGACAAAGATAGCAAGTTCAAACCGTGGATCAAGCCGTTTGTTCAAGCAAGGTTTTTTCAAAGTTGAAACCCCATATGTTATGCATTTGAAATATTAATGTCAACAATAAACACCTTTGAAAAACCATATGTATATCTTTAGATGCACTTCATATTCTTTTTGCAAAATAGGCAGTTAACTGTTACATAAAAGGAGAGCACGCTTTTGTGCTTTATCATTCAACAAAAATGAAACAAAGACAAGATGCCAACTGTAGTTTCAAACCCTCATAACAGCAAAATGATGCGGCATCAGATTCTCAAAGATTCAAATAGTAAACTTCCACATCAAAGGAGGGCACGTTTTGTGCTTTATTTTTCAATAAAATGAAACCAGCAGTGCGTATGCACTTATAAACAGTGAAGCACCAGAGATACAAGCAGTGAGTAAAGCCACGTTTCCAGTAGATAAAGCCACATATCATGCAAAAGGAAGCATGTTTTGTTAAACGTAATAGAGAGTTTCAAAGGGACTCACATTTTTGATATGGAGTATAAACAACAAAGCTTCATCAATAGATACCACTTTCCAGCAATGAGGACACATTTCTTTTACAAAAGATCATGCCACGTTTTTGTAAAAAACGTTAACAAAGAGCCACATTTTTGCAAAAGAGACATTAACAGAGGTTCAAAAAATGAAGACTCACAATTCTTTCAAAGAAAATCCAAGTCTACCAGCAAAGATCCAGACAAAGAGCAGGTGCAATGGCGGCCCAAACCCTCATCCTTTTTCCAGCAGTGAGAAAATGCAAAGTTCAAAAGACCAAATGAAAAATACCAAATGATTTTAGGGTTCGAAATGCCCTATATCCCCAATGCTCACGTGAATGAAAAAGGCTTTTGCCTTTATGTTTTATTTTCCTTCATTTTGCAAAGCATTAGCGCCCATGTTTGGGTTTGTAAAACAAAGCAAAAAAAATCATTTTCCTTTAAATGTTATCACTTAGGTTTTAATTTTTTGCTTTGTTTTCTCTTTTTAACTTTTGAAAAATAAAATAGATTTTTAGATTTTGCACTTAATAATAATATTTATTTATTTATTTATTTATTTATTTATTTGTAGTTTATTTGTTATTTTAATAAATACAATTGTATTAATAATATTATTAAGTGATTTATTTAGCTATCACTTAATTTATTATTAAGATAATTGTTATTTATTAAAATAAAATATTAATTACATAATAAAAAATAAATAAATAAAAAATTATTATTATTTAATAAATATTAAATACTTTATAATTCATTTGTTTATGAATTATAAAATATTTAATAAACATTATTATGCAAAAAATAAAATCTTTATTTTATTTTTTCAAAAGTTAATAAAGGGTAGATATTTTGCAAAAAATTATGACTTAAGTGCTGAGGTCATGAGGATAAAGATGCATTTTTGGGTCTGCAGAGAAGTTATTGTTTTGCAGAGACTTTTGTGAGTCTTTTAGGTGGATTGAGATGCATTTATGGTAGGCATTTATGATGTAATTAATGGGACATGACTTTTGAGCCTTTTAATGCCTTTTTGATGTCCATTGGAGGGCTAAAAAGTGGCCTTGTAGAGAAAATCTGACCCAGAAGTTATTGTTCTCCAAATGTAGTTGGCTTTAGAAATGCATAAGTATGGGTTGAGGCCTCTTGTAAAGGAGGTTCTTCTTTCTCTGTCTTGGTTGTTTCTTGTAAGTTTTTGCAGACTTCTTGACAGGAGCAGAGATTTGTTGTAACCTATTTTATTCAGAGAGATATACAGATTTTGTGACACCTTTTGTTGGAATCTATAGCTTATGCCTTCCCTTATTAGTCTTTTATTGTGTACTTAGTGATTGGTGCAAAATTATGTGATGTTCTTTGTCCTTAATTTGTATCACATATTAGTGCCTTTATGCAGTACTTCATGCTTGTTTGCAGGTTTTAAGTTGTGCTCAAGTCAGATTTTCCCCAAAATTATGAGAAATCTTTCTCCTTTAAGGGGATAGTCGTTATTGGCCTTCTTACAAATTGATTATCAGATATTATGATTTAGTGGGGTTGTGTAAGAGAGCTTAAGTTACTATTTCATTGTGTGTCAAGTTATTTGTGCATTTCTCAGATATTTTTCTGGTGCATCACCATTTAGGACATAGATTTCATTTTTCTGTTCTTCTTCTATCTCTTTTCTCCATCAAAAAGAATCAGTTTTAGGTAGTGTAGAGTGATTTACCAGATAGGAAGCCGGCCTAGGACCCAGAGATTCATTCCAGCCATAGTTTACCCACAACCTTGGAATGTTTCCATGTTCCTCCAAAAGGTTAAGTTTTTGCAAACTTAACAGGGTGCAATTTTGGTTGATAACAGTTTTTGGCACGCTTGGTGGGACAAGTGATTGATTTTTCCAGTCATCTTTTGCAATATTTTTGTTGTTGTTAGTGTGTACAATAGTATTTTCAGCCTGGAAGAGGTTTCAAAATTACACACTTGGCGACTCTGAGCTTTGGAAAGGCAGAACCGATGTATTACAACATATGAGAAGAGTGCAAACAAGAAGGAGCTCTTCATATTTTGAATATTTGCAGCTATCTCCACCTAGGAGAAGAGGGAGAGTAACTGAAAAGCCCAAAAGGACAGTGGTTTATACAAGAAGAGCTAAGTCAACTCCTGTTGTAGTTAGAGTGTATCCTGTTGTTCTAGTTTTCACTACACTAGGAAGTCAATTTTTGCAGGTTCCCATGGCATTACAAAGGAACTAGCCCTTCGTTCCATTCAATCAAGGCAGCCCTTTGAATCTAACTCAACATGATGTCATTCCTATGGCTGCACTAAAAAGTTTACCATATTTTACAGGAGAGGATCAAACCACCCCAGTTGAACACATAAAAGATGTGGCTAATCTTTGTGCCCTGCACCATGTTACAGAAGATAATGTTGTTGTTAGGTTGTTGGCTGGGTCATTTAAAGGAAAAACATTACAGTGGTTTAGAAGGCTAGCAGTGGGTTTTATCGCTGATTGGGATCAACTTGGTATCGAACTTTGCAAGTTTTTTGAAGACAAATCTGACCATCTATCGTTGGTAGAGCAACTGTCAACTATCAAAAGGGCCCCTCATGAGCAAGTAATAGATTTTAACTTCTGTTTCCAAAGGATGTGGGATAGAATTCCAAAAATGGTAAGACCCTCAGCTGAACATGCTTTTTTATATTATTTAAGGGCTTTTAACAGTGATATAGTAGTTATGATACAATCTATGCAAGCTGTTACACTCCCAGATGCTTATGACGTAGCTGTGAGAGCAGAAAATAGCCTTATACAGGCTAGAAAAATTGCCCCAAGGCCACCTATGCCAATTTTTCCAATAGCACCTATAGTTCAGTCAATGATACCTTTGCAAGCAGCCCCCCTAGCTATTATTCTAGTAGTGCCAGCATTACTAGCACCCAATAGGCAACCCAATTTTCAAGGCAATGCCCTTCCAGCTCAATCTGTGGATTTACAAGAGATTAAGGGTATTTTGCAGACTTTTGGCAATGAAATTATGAATATGAAAAAAGAGCAAAGTCAAGGATATAGGCCTTACCAGCCCTCTTATCAATCCCAATATCAAAAAAATCAGGGCAATAGACCACCTTATCAGCCAAATAACCAAGGCCAAAGACCAAATCTTAATACGAGGCCTTATCAAGCTTATAACCCCAATGTTACTAGCACCTCAAATGAGCTGGTTCCCACTCAAAACAACCTAGTTCAGGATTATGAGTGGTGTTTTCCATGTAACCACTAGCATAATCAAAGTACTTGCATGATGGGGTCATAAATCAGGCCTTAATGGTTCAAGGTATTCCAAATTCACAAGATGAAGGTTCTGATGGAGCCACTTTACAGTAGCATGAAGGCATACCACCAGAGACAACTCTAATAAATTGGCAAGATGACGATTTTTGTGGCATGAATCAGGTTGTTCTCTCTATTGTAGACAATATTAGAAGCAAAAAAAGAGCAATAGAAAGTGGTCAGCAAGCTACAAGCTCATTTAATGCTGAGAGTATGCAGATTTTTCCAAAGGGTTTAGCTTTAGCTAGTAAGGAACAACCTACAATTCCGATACAACCAGCTAGTGTTAACATTGATGTTGTTGCTACAAAGGCCCAATCTAAGGTTGGTATGACTTCTTTTAATATTTTAGATCATATGAAGAAGGCAAATGTATCTATTTCCATGTGGGATTTTTTGGGGGTTCCAGGTCAAAAGGACCTTCTGCAATCAACTTTATCAGGTTTAAGTCTTTCTAGTAAACCTGAAAGTGAAGAAACTAAATTTGTAATGACTAATGTTGTTACAAAAGGAAATGAGCAGCAACCCCTAGTAGTCAAACCCCCACCCTTTTACGTATCTCTGATTATAGGAAAGCACCTAGTCCACAACTACATGATTGATTCAGGTGCGAGTAGCTCGGTGATGCCCAAATAGATTGTAGACAAAATGGGTATCAAATATGAGCTGCTTGAAAAGGGAGTTGTACAACTAGACGGGACTATCGTTAATACCATAGGGGTCATTAAGAATCTCAATTTGACTTTGCAGGCTTGTCCAAAGTTTTCTATCCCGCAAGATATTTTTGTCATAGAGCTACCTCCTTATTTTGCTATATGTTTATCAAGGGATTTCACTGCCAAAATTGGAGGTTATTTGTCATCTGATTGGTCTCACATGCTGTTTAGAACTAGGTATGGCACCAAAGTTACTATAAGATCAGAGCCTATAGCCAAAGCCCATATTGAGCCTTATTCTCAAAGCCCCATAAATGCCAACTTGCTCGTGAGTGAGCAAGAGGAACAACCTAAAGTTCAAGAAGGTAACACTCAAACCGAAGAAATACCAGATATTCTTCTTGATGAATGGGCCTTTCGAAATCAAACTGAAAGTCCATGCCAAAATATAGGACATGCTGGTTTGGGCATGTATTTAGTACAGGAAATTGATTCCTTCATTCCCAATCTAGAAAAAAGTGCAGAAAAATAGTTTGGACAGCAAGATAATGAAGTTTGGGAGCTATTTTTTGATGGTGCAAGGAACAAGGTTGGAGCTAGTGGAGGTTGCATGTTGATCTCCCCAAGAAATGAGAGGTGTTTTTCAGCTTTTCATTTATGTTTCAGTTGTTCAAATAACACGACTGAGTATGAAGCCTTGATCCATGGTTTGGAATAGGCAAGGAGGATTGGTATTAGCTATTTAAAAGTGTATGGGGACAGCAAGCTGATTGTTAATCAAGTGAGAAACCAAAATGTTACCAAGAATGAGCTGCTCAAATCTTACAAGCACAGAGTATGGGATCTTCTTGATAGTTTTGATGCCTTCAATCTAATTTCCATACATAGAAATCAGAATAAACATGCTGATAGACTGGCTGCTATTGGTGCTGAATTTGATATTCCAAAAGAAATTAGCAGCAAAAGAACCAACCAGCATGTCAAGGTTGTTATCAAACCTGTTGTACCTGATAATAATACACATTGGTAGGTTTTTGAAGTGACCAGAAAATAGTCAATTTTTTAAGAGAGGAAGCCGAGTTTTCTCAAGCTAACCAGAAGAGTTTTCAGCATCAGTATGATGGTCAGATTATTCAGCTAAAAAATAATAAGATGCCGAAGGGTTTGGTCACTCTTGAATCCATTTTTAACACTGATGATGAGACTAGAAAATCAAAGGCCAGCATGCAAGTTCAGTAGGAACATTATGAAGAAGTTGAGGTATTCAAAGGAAAGTTGTTAAAGCTGGGTAAGGTGTGCACAGCAGAAGAGCAGCATTCATTTATCCAACTTTTTCAAGAATTCAATGATGTCTTTGCATGGGAATATGGTGATTTGAAGGGGTTTAATCCCCAACTTGCTCAACACACTATTGAGCTTGAACCAGATGCTAAACTAGTAAGGCAAAAATAGAGGCCTTTAAATCCAAAGCTGGAGCCACTTATGCAAAAAGAACTGAATAAGCTGATTGAAAGTAGTATTATTTTCCTTATTAAGCATACTTCTTAGGTCTCAAACCTTGTGCCTGTAAGGACAAAGAGTGGTGAAATATGGCTATGTGTCAATTTTCAGGACTTGAATAGAGCTTCGTTGAAAGACCGACATCCTTTTCCTTCTATGGAGCAGATCCTTCAAGTAGTCTCAGGATCAGAAAGATTTTCCTTACTAGATGGATATTCAGGTTATAATCAAATTTTAGTAAGGGAAGAAGACTAGTTTAAGAAAGCTTTTACCACCAAGTGGGGTACCACGGCATACAAAAAGATGCCCTTTGGTTTGTCCAATCCTGGGGAAACCTTTCAGAAAGCCATGGATATGGCTTTTGATAAGTTAATGTATAAGATTGTTTTGGTTTACTTGGATGACATCACTATTTTTTCTAGGGAAGTGAAAGATCATCTAAAGCATCTAAGGTAGATTTTTAAAAGGTGTAGAGAGTTTGCGATATCCCTTAATCCCAAGAAATGTGTCTTTTTAGTCCATGAAGGTAGATTGCTGGCTTATGTGGTGTCTAAACAGGGTATCACCATAGATCTTGAAAGGATAACAACAATTTTGGCTCTTCCTTTGCCAGCACACAAGAAAGGATTACAAAGTTTTATTGGCTGAATAAACTTTGTTAGAAGGTTTATTCTAGATATTGTAGACTTGTTGAGTCCACTAACAGCCATGTTACGAAAAAATACACCTTTTAGCTGGACTAAAGATGGGAAGAGGAGCTTTGAGCTGATCAAGGAAGCACTTGCAGCAACACCTACACTTGTAAATCCTGATTTTTCTAAGGATTTTGTCTTATACGCCTATGGAGATATTGACTCTATCTCAGCAATGTTAGTGCAACACAATGATGAAGGCCTAGAGCAGCCGGTGGCATTCTTCAGTCAAGGTCTTAAGGACTACGAGCTCAGGTATTCATTTGTAGAAAAGCATGTGCTCGCTGTTATAAGAAGCTTAAAAAGTTTAAGCACATGTTGTCAAATAATAAGATCATCCTAATGGTTTCTCATCCAAGTGTCAAGGAATTCCTTTTAAGTAAGGATTTAAGTGATAAGAGGGCTGGTTGGGTGACTAAGGTAATGGAATATGATGTAGAGATTAAGGTCACCAAGCTGATCAGGGGAAAAGGGTTATGTGAGCAGCTTGCTAATGCTATAAGCAACAAAGAAAGGGGTGAACATGCTGATGTTCTAGTTATATAGAATGGTGAACAAGCTGTTTTAGATTTTGTCATTGATTGGGTGCAGCAAATGACACATTTTTTGTAGACTGGTGAATGTCCACAAGGCTTGGATAAAGCAAAAAGAAGATATTTTAGACTGCAGTCCATACCTTACGTCCTTTTGAATAATTTTCTTTTTAGAAAAGACTTTAATGGCGTTCTTTTGAGATGCATTGAGGCTAATCACATAGACAAAGTGTTGCATGAATTCCATAATGGGTCAGCTGGAGGTCACTTCTCACCTAGAGCAATAGCCCTTAAGGTGTTGAAAGGTGGCTATTATTGGCCCACTTTGTTTAAAGATGCACACATATGGGTTCATAAGTGCAAGGAATGTGCATTATTTGCTGGTAAGGAAAGATTGGCAGCCTTACCTTTGCAGCCTATTCAAGTTGAGCAGCCTTTTGTCAAATGGGGACTGGATTTTATTGGAATAATAAATCCACCGTCCAGTGCTGGCCACAAGTGGGTTCTAACAACCATAGACTATTTTACTAAGTGGACCGAGGCAGTGGCGCTTAAGGAGGCTAATGAAGGTGTTGTCCTAAATTTTTATGAGGAGTTGGTTTTCAGGTTTGGTGTTCCAGAATCCATTATCTCAGATAATGCTTTAGCTTTTATAGGTTTTAAGATTTCTGATTGGGCTGTAAGAAATGGAATTTATTTGAACACATCTTCCAATTATTATCCACAAGGCAATGGCCAAGCGGAGTCCACTAATAAAAATTTGATCAGAATTATTAAAAGGACCATGGAAGGTAACCAACGAGCCTGGCATACACAACTAAAATCAGCTTTGTGGGCTGATCGAATTACTCAAAAAAGGTCAACTGGGCAATCGCCATTCAAACTTGTTTACAAAAGGGAAGCTAGGTTACCTATTTCTTTAGAGCTTCTAGCCCTTGACTTGGCCAACCAGCTTGATATGTTAGAAGAAGAACCAATGACCGTAAGGCTGGCTCAACTCTTTGAGTTAGAGGAAACAAGGTTCGAGGCTTTGAAGAAGATGGAACACCATCAAGCGCAAATGAAGAGATCTTTTGACAAGAGGGCGTCTCCAAGAGTTTTTAAGCAAGGTGACATAGTACTAAAGTGGGACGTACTCAAAAGAAAACTTGGGAAGCACTCCAAATTTGATGTATTTTGGAGTGGGCCTTATATTATCTATCCTTGTACATATTAGAGTTATTTGTAGCTGGAAAATAAGTGTTGTGGCACATTCTATTTCTTGCAATTTTGTTTCCCTAAGTGCTGTTATGCACAGTTTTCCTAGGTTTTCCTAGTGTTTCCCTGCTTTCAATAAAGGTTTCCAAGTCTTCAGAAGAGCTGTAGAAAATAGAGCGATTATACTTGCATGCAAATATAATAGCCAATTAGGCACATTCATACATGTGCTCATAAATAGCAAGTTGAACACATTAAAGCATCATGTTGCAGCACACATATAAATATGACTCCTTGGTTACGATATTGGCATACACCTAGCCTTGCTCTATTTTGCACAATCTTGCTGTTCCAATGTTTTGCAGTCATGAGATCAATCATTCCTATTTTCAATCAAGACTCATTAACACCACTCAGAATGATGAAGGGGAGCCTACCTCATCATTCCAAGTCATGCCAATCAAACCAGGCTGAAAACAACAATCATTGTTTCAAACCAAGAAGGGAAAATATCTGTTGTTGACTCTAAGCCCAATGGATTGTTTAAGGCTACTGGTTCTTTATGTCTAGCAGGTAGACACCCCTCAGAGGTCACAAATTTTGTTACTAATTTTGAGGTCAAATTGGTACAGCCACGCTGGCTGGAGCTATTTGTTTATATCTTAATGCCTATGACAGTTTTTTTTTCAATTTATGAGTATAAGTTTACATTTTATGATGAAAAGTAAGTAATAACATAAACAAGGAAAATGGATTACATCTTATGCTTTTCTGAAAATGTAAATCTATTTATTCATCAAAGTGCTCATTACATTTCACACAAGCCATGAAACTAACCAAAGATAGAAGAATTAAAATCTGATCTACAATGCAAATGTAAATGCAGAAAATGAAATGAGTTGCAGTTGCCAGCCATTGCTTGGAATGACTGGCTGCGTTGAAGTTCTTCCAAGCCTTTGAGTCCATTACTTTGCTTTCCTTTTTCCCACTCCAAACCCTGCAAGATAAAATGAGTTAGATCAATATGATCTAAGAAATGGCCAACAATCTCATCATTTTGTCTTCTACATAGACATCCACATCCAAAATCCAAGAGAGAACTAGTTTATGCTAATAAGTTTATTTCCTGTGCAGCATCACACCTACCACTGACATGTGGACGTAGTTGTGGCTCCCACAAGGGTTCGAGCCCAACATGTTGGTGGTAGGAGTGATTCATATCAGTTAAGAAAGTAAAGAACAAGCAGTTGTTGAAATCAGGAGAGGCATATATAATGTTAAAGGGACATGTTATTTCTGATATGAAACCTTTCATTATAATCAAAATAAATGAGAAAAGTTTGTCTAAGCGACAACAATCTCAATTTGAAACCATACAAAGCATAATAGCAACAGGAAATAGATCATAAATTCAAAGATGAAAAATAGTGTTGCAGAGTTGCAAAATATCATAAGCTTTTGATAGAAAATGTTGTCATAAAACTGAACAAAGAATGATTTATGTATTATTGTTTAAAACAAAGATATAGTGCATTGGCCAAGTGTGATTCATATGCTGGATTGATTTTAAAATCGAATACAGGGTCACAAAAGTCTGTTTATGAGTGTCACGAGCCCGTGCTCGAACTTCATTAACAAATACTAAACATTTATGTCTTGTTGTACTTCATATGATAAATCACCAAGTTCAATATCAAAGGGAAAATGTATAGTATAGAGCTACAAGAACTACAACAAATGTTGGTTATGTCAACTTCATAATGCTAAATTGATCACATTTTACAGTACTTGTCAGAGAATGAAAAACAGTGAATATTCAGAATTTCTGACAAGTGATATGTCAGATTTATAATGCTGGAATGTGGATCTATTTTTGAAATTTGAACTCAAATTCAAAGATGGTGTGCTTATGCTGAAGAAACAGATGAGGATTGGTGAAAAAGAACAGAGAGTGCAAAGGTAGAGAAGACAGTCTCTGTCATAATCATGAATACATGTTTGAAGTTTACAGTACATCTACAGTTTTGAAAAGAATGACAATAGTGAATATTCTGAATGGAAGGCATGCTTTAATGTTAAATTGTGCATAGTAAAGGAAGCACTATCAGTTCAAAGTGCAATGAAAAGTCTGTATTTCAGCATTGAATTGATTTTAAAATAGCAAAGTAGCTTCATCAGAAGCTAACAGTGGACTATCAATTAAAAAAGCAAGATGAACTGTAAGTGCAAATAGAGGGTTTCAAACTGAATATCTTTCTTATATTTCAAAATGATACATCTTTTTGTAAGGAAAAAGTTTGAAATCAGATAAAATGTGGAGGTATGTTTTTGAGGTTGGAGACCATTTTCTTAATTGGAAGTGCAACATGAAAACGGTGGTGTGTCTTTTGTGAAATAATAATGAGATATCTAATACAGAGAAACAAAATGCCACATCCTTTCAGTGAATTTCAACTATTTTTTGAGAATGATTCCATGCTAGTTTTGTTCATAGTACCCATCTTTCATACAGAGTTCGGATGCATCATATTCCTTTGTAAAAGACCAAAAATGTCATTTCAGAGGATGGCACATTTTGTGAAGAACATTTAATGTTCATTTTTAAGCCAGCAGCATGAATATATTGTTACTTTTGAGTGATAGCATAAGAATGTGGATGGTTCTATCATTAAAACCATAAGCACTTATATCAAACCAGTAAGTGTTTAAGTGCTGGAAATGACAAAGATAGCAAGTTCAAACCATGGATCAAGCCGTTTGTTCAAGCAAGGTTTTTTCAAAGTTGAAACCCCATATGTTATGCATTTGAAATATTAATGTCAACAATAAACACCTTTGAAAAACCATATGTATATCTTCAGATGCACTTCATATTCTTTTTGCAAAACAGGCAGTTAACTGTTACATAAAAGGAGAGCACGTTTTTGTGCTTTATCATTCAACAAAAATGAAACAAAGACAGGACGCCAACTGTAGTTTCAAACCCTCAGAACAACAAAATGATGCAGCATCAAATTCTCAAAGATTCAAATAGTAAACTTTGACATCAAAGGAGGGCACGTTTTGTGCTTTATTTTTCAATAAAATGAAACTAGCAGTGCGTATGCACTTATAAACAGTGAAGCATCAAAGATACAAGCAGTGAGTAAAGCCATGTTTCCAGTAGATAAAACCACATATCATGCAAAAGGAAGCACATTTTGTTAAACATAACAGAGAGTTTCAAAGGGACTCACATTTTTGATATGGAGTATAAACAACAAAGCTTCATCAACAAATACCACTTTCCAGCAATGAGGACACATTTCTTTTACAAAAAATCATGCCACATTTTTGTAAAAGAGACATTAACAGAGGTTCAAAAAATGAAGACTCACAGTTCTTTCGAAGAAAAGCCGAGTCTACCAGCAAAGATCCAGACAAAGAGCAGGTGCAATGGCGGCCCAAACCCTCATCCTTTTTCCAGCAGTGAGAAAATGCAAAGTTCAAAAGACCAAATGAAAAATACCAAATGATTTTAGGATTTGAAATGTCGTATAGCCCCAATGCTCACGTGAATGAAAAAGGCTTTTGCCTTTATGTTTTATTTTCCTTCATTTTGCAAAGCATTAGCACCCATGTTTGGGTTTGTAAAACAAAGCAAAAAATTTCATTTTCCTTTAAATGTTATCACTTAGGTTTTAATTTTTTGCTTTGTTTTCTCTTTTTAACTTTTGAAAAATAAAAGAGATTTTTAGATTTGGCACTTAATAATAATAATTATTTATTTATTTATTTATTTGTAGTTTATTTGTTATTTTAATAAATACAATTGTATTAATAATATTATTAAGTGATTTATTTAGCTATCACTTAATTTATTATTAAGATAATTGTTATTTATTAAAATAAAATATTAATTACATAATAAAAAATTATTATTATTTAATAAATATTAAATAATTATTAATTCATTTGTTTATGAATTATAAAATATTTAATAAACATTATTATGCAAAAAATAAAATCTTTATTTTATTTTTTCAAAAGTTAACAAAGGGTAGATAATTTGCAAAAAATTATGACTTAAGTGCTGAGGTCATGAGGATAAAGATGCATTTTTGGGTCTGTAGAGAAGTTATTGTTTTGTAGAGACTTTTGTGAGTCTTTTAGGTGGATTGAGATGCATTTATGGCAGGCATTTATGATGTAATTAATGGGACATGACTTTTGAGCCTTTTTATGCCTTTTTGAAGTCCATTGGAGGGCTAAAAAGTGGCCTTGTAGAGAAAATCCGACCCAGAAGTTATTGTTCTCCAAATGTAGTTGGCTTTAGAAATGCATAAGTATGGGCCGAGGCCTCTTGTAAAGGAGGTTCTTCTTTCTCTGTCTTGGTTGTTTCTTGTAAGTTTTTGCAGACTTCTTGACAGGAGTAGAGATTTGTTGTAACCTATTTTATTTAGAGAGATATACATATTTTGTGACACCTTTTGTTGGAATTTATAGCTTATGCCTTCCCTTATTAGTCTGTTATTGTGTACTTAGTGATTGGTGCAAAATTATGTGATGTTCTTTGTCCTTAATTTGTATCACATATTAGTGCCTTTATGCAGTACTTCATGCTTGTTTGTAGGTTTTAAGTTGTGCTCAAGTCAAATTTTCCCCAAAATTGTGAGAAATCTTTCTCCTTTAAGGGGATTGTCATTATTGGCCTTCTTACAAATTGATTATGCAGATATTATGATTTAGTGGGGTTGTGTAAGAGAGCTTAAGTTACTATTTCATTGTGTGTCAAGTTATTTGTACATTTCTCAGATATTTTTCTGGTGCATCACCATTTAGGACATAGATTTCATTTTTCTGTTCTCCTTCTATCTCTTTTCTCCATCAAAAAGAATCAGTTTCAGGTAGTGTAGAGTGATTTACCAGATAGGAAGCTGGCCTAGGACCCAGAGATTCATTCCAACCATAGTTTACCCACAACCTTGGAATGTTTCCATGTTCCTCCAAAAGGTTAAGTTTCTGCAAACTTAACATGGTGCAATTTTGGTTGATAACAACTACATCAAAGCCCTGAAGAATGACACCTCACCTATGGCAGTTGGAATATAATAGAATTCAAGGTAATATCATTCCACATAATGGTCGATGTTTGAAAATTATATATTTTGATTGTGTTTTGTTGGCTAAATATGTAGTTGATGATCTTGAAGGTCGTGAAGGCATCACTGACTAGCTTTCAAAGGGACTAAAATGTTATCCCAGAGAATTTATTAGGCTGCCCTACTATGAGCATCTACAAATTGTGCATTTTTTTGATACTATGCATATTGGAAAGAATGTAATAGAGACGCTGTGGAAAATATTAGACGAAAGGCATGACAAAGAAAAACTTGGCAAAATTTGTAGTGACATTCATGATTCCAATCATGTAATGAAAAATATCATTGAATCAAATAGCAATAGAGATTGGATTAATGCAAGTGCTCTTCCTTGGTTATTAACAGTGCAACAAAGTAATGCCATAAAAGAAGTGATCCAAAAAATTCATTTTCCTACAAGACTTGTTGCGGATATAAGCAATCTCATATCAAAGAAAAATGATTTTGGGTCAGGGATGAAAACACATGATTGGCATACCTTCATCAATGTAAGTCATAGTCTTTTTTATTTACAATATATTTGTGTAATTGCATTCAATTTTCATTGTATGAAATGATCAGTTGACAATTGTTGTAGTATTTGCTACCCCTATCTCTCCTAGAGAACTTCGACAATAATATCAAATAAGTGATATATGATCTTGGAAAATACATGAGGTAAGCAGTGATATTTGTTCAATATATCAAATAATAATATCAAACAAGTGATATATTGTAAAGTCTCGTATTTATATATTTATGTCTTGAATCCCTTGTAGGTGGTTTTCATCTAAAGATCTCCATAAAGAAGATATAAAATATTGGAAGAAAAGAATTTGTCGAATAATGTGTGAAATGCAAAAGTGTTTACCTTTGACTTTTTTCAATGCACAAGAACACTACCTCATACACCAATTTGAGGAGATTGAATTATGTGGACCCGTACATGCTAGGTCAATGTTGATGGGTGAGAGACACTTAAAATTTTTTGAGGGTTTGGTATGACAAAGAGCACGTCCTAAGGGTTCTATGGTTGAGGGATATATGGTATACCAGATGATGGTGTATGTTATTCAATATCTTCCTAATCTTGCAACAAAGAACCATATAGATTGCATTTGGGATCTCGACTCAATTAAAAAATTTGAAGGGGAGTACTTGGTGGGCAATGATAGATTTAGGAAACTGAAAGGTAATAAATTATGAGATGTTATTGTAGTAAATTAATTCTTAATCTTCAAAATAAATCTGTTGTAAGTCATCTATTTACTTTTGTACAGCTACTAAAGAGTCGGATGCAATACATTTATTTATTGCAAACAATCAAGATTGGATGACAGCATGGATTGAATGATGTCAGGATGATGGTCATAGATTAACATGGGAATCCATGTCTTCATTGATTATACAAGCTCATCACAATGGAGATCCCAATGTTACACAAAAGGAAATAGATTTAGCATATGGTTTAAGAGATCACCAGAAACTTATAAATTTTTTAATTAATCAATCATATATTTTTCAACTCGTGATGCAATAATTTATACATGTTTGACATTATTGCAAGTGAAACACCACAAGGCTATGTCTTGCAATGGTTATAAATTTCACATCAAAAAGTTGGATGACAAGAAGAGAATTTTTGATTCTGGGATAAGTGCAGTGTTCCAGGTGACTAATATTTCATCTAGAAATGACTTACATCCTCGAGAGTCACAAAATTGATACTATGGTATTTTGGTTGATATACTTGACTGCGACTTCAATTCTTTCAAATTAGTTCTCTTTGTTGTGAAATGGTACAGACTACTACTCAATAAAAATGATCCTGATAGAACTGTTATTGAACATGACAATAGATTTCCAATTATTAATACAAGGTTTTTTGAGCCAGTTGGAGAAGAGCCCTATGTTCTTCCAAGCCAATGTGAGTAGGTATTTTACTCAGAGGTTCCACATAAATCAGGTTGGTCATTTGTTGTTAGACATGATCCAAGAGGAAGACCAATAAAGTATAATGCGATGGAAGAAGATACCGAGGAAGATGAAGAAGTGGAAGATGATGTAGAACCAGATCATGATCGAGAGCTAGTCGAAGAAGAATATGAAGAAGAAGACGACGATGATGTTGCTACTGATGACGATGATGCTGCTACTGATGAGGATGAGGTTGCTACTGATGATGATGATGATGATGATGAGGATGAGGATGATGATGATGATGATGATGATGGTGATGATGATGATGCTGACAATAGTGGTGGTGATGATGTCGTCGACGACGATGATCTTGATGATAAGATAGATGAAGAAGAATATCAATGACATGAATCAAATGTACAATTATGCTAGATGTTTGGCATGTTCTAACAATTGTTTTATATGTACTACTCTTATTCACCTTGTTTTATATGTCCTACTTATATATATTTGATCTTTTGTTAAGAGAAATTTCATTCTAAAAGAGTGTATTTAATCTCTATATGCTTAAACAACCTCACTACTTAAGACTCTTCTCATTGGTAGTGGGCATGAAAAGAATCAAATCACTTGAAAGACACCAGTATTTAGACATGCAAAAATTAGTGATGTGATTAAAAAAATTACCTTTCTTTACAATTGCATGGTTGTCTTTGGTTTGTTAGTTTGTTTTGAATGTCTAGTGATTTAAACCAAAGACTTCGACTTAGCCAAAAAATGTGCAAGTCTACATTAGTATGTTTCTTTTAATTGTAATTATAATTAGTATGAATGAACAAAATAATGACAATGCAATATTTGTGATAATGCAATATTTGTTTAAATAGCGTCGATGACTTTGGTCAATGTGTCTATGTGTCAATGTGGTGTTGGCCCATGCATGTTGAAGACGTCACGCACAACAAGTAATCCCAGGCATCAATTTTGGGTTTGCCAAATAGGAAAAAGGTTTGGATACGTAATTATATTTTATGTTTTAAAATAATGTGACAACTAATCATTTTATGAAGAACTGATGTACATTTGGTATTGTCAGGGAAATACTAGATGTCAATACTTTCGGTGGGTCGATCAAACCACATTTACATCTACTCCATCTACATCTATACCTGATGTAGGAAATGAGTGCAACTTGTGCAAGGCTCGAGAGGTAGCTAGTGCTACCAAGATTGCTTCAATGGTGAAAGAAGAAATCATATTTCTATGATGCCTTCTTTGTGTAGTTTGTGCACTACTTTGTTGGGACCATATGCAAAAATGTGGTTAACAAAGGGCTATGGTAGATACTTAATTTTTTTTTAGAATTTCTAGTAGATACACATAAAGAACATGCACATAAACATGACAAATGAGAAACATAAATGTAGATATCACAAAAGCTGACAAACATAAATGTAGGCATCATAATAACAATGTTTTGGAGACACAACATAATTGAATGGTATACCCAGACGATGCAACACAACTATATATCACTCCTCTGGTTCCAAGTTTACACTGCGGTAAACAAAATCCATAGATAAAAAATAAATTTAGAGAGTGTAGGAGGAGAGCGAGAATGACCAAAGTAATACAAGTCCCTATATTATTTTGGTTGTTATCACTCTCCTCCTGCGCTCTCTAAATTTATTCTTCATCTTTGGGTTTTGTTTACGCAGTGTAGACATGGAACTGGAGGAGTAGTTGTGTTGCATCATCTGGGTATACCACTCAATTATGTTGTGTTTCCAAAAAATTGTGACCATGATGCCTACATTTATGTTTCTCAGCTGTTGTGTCCTAGGACCCCTTATGACCCTTTATGACCATTTATGATCCCTAAGAATACATCTTAGAGATCTTAAAATGTTGTAAAGGGTCATAAGAGGCTCCTAGGAGGGGTCAAATGAGCTTCCACCTTCACGTGGTTGGCCCTGTTAAGTAGAGAATGTTAAACTATTCTCGAAACAAAGAGAAGCTCAATAATTTAAGATCTCAATCCACGTATGAAAAATATATATCGACTGCACCGCAAACCCGCACATCAAATTCAGACCAAAGAAGTCAAGAAGTTTCTCAAATCAGATCTAAATGCAATTAGGTACGCATATATCCCATGAACACATCAGGAAGAATGCATCTCTGATCGTCACACTAGCTTCTTGTGCTAGAGTAGTCACTGTCACAAGTCTTGATTCGATAGGATCCATTCCAAATCCAAGTCTCTAGACTTGACTCAATAATCCACGAGCTGCTACCGAATCTACTTCAAAGTTATCTTCGAATTGTGTTGGAGCAGCCACTATCACAAGTCTTGATTCAATAGGATCCATTCCAAATCCAAGTCTCTAGACTCGACACAATAATCCATGAGCTGCTACCGAATCTACTATAAAGTTATCTCCGAATGATCCATAACCAAATCACGAGTAGGAACTAGATCTGCAAGAACACCGTTCTGAATCGATACCAACTCGATTGTCAAATATATTTTTTTTTTCAAACAAACTCATTGTCATCATAACTATGACATCTTTAAAATAGCGATGGTTTCTCATCACAAATATCTAGCATCCATCCGTCACATTAAACGCATCGTTGTCAGAAAACAACCATAAACAACAGATAACTATCATAACTATCTGACACATGTTTGTCACACATACAACATAGTCATCATTACAAACCACAAATGATAGATATGTGTTTTAAACTTTTGACATAAATTCATCGCATTAAAATCATTTCCATTGGTGAACATGTTACGAACGATGGCAACCCGTCGGCATCTTTTGACGGGTCATCGTCATTTGTTATTTTTTGCGATGGGTAGGCATCCCAATTGTAATGGCCATGAATATGTCTGACGACATTCTCAGTGTGTTGGAACTCTCTTTTAGCGATAGCCAAGGTTGTCATAATTACGATGCCTGACAGAACGGTCATTTTTTTTACTACAAAACTGCAACGTCGGGTGGTGTCGCTTAAGTGATAGTTTACTGTCCAAATTCAGATGCTCGGCCATTGGAAAAAGGTCTCAAATGTACTAGTGACTAGACTTCTGATGTCTTATGCTATACTCCTTCATTAGCTCAGTGATCAAATTTGAAGTGAACTGTGCTCCCTGGTCTGTGACTAATTCTCTTGGAACTCATAACGGGTAAAAATATCCTCATACAAGAATTTGGCTACTTTTTGATCTCTGGCACTCTGCATTGCTTTCACTTCCACACATTTTGTCAGATAATCCATGCACACTAGGATATAAGATTTTCCATTTGATGGAGGATCAATTGGTCCTATGAAGTCCATACCCCATTTATCAAAGGGTTTCATCGCCACTTGTGGATTAAGTGGCATCTCATCTGATTTTGTTGGATGACCCATCCTTTGGCATTTATCACATTTTTTGTATAACTTGCTGCATCTTTATGTAATGTTGGCCAATAATATCATGTTGTTAAGATTTTCAGGGCTGTTCTCTTTGCTACAAAATGTCCTCCACATGGATCATTGTGAAAAGCATGGAGTATATCATATATTTCATCTTCTCTCACACATCTCCTTATGATCTGATCTCGACCAGTATAAAATAGATTGTTATCTATCCATGAAAATTGAAAGCTTTTCTCTACAAGCTTTTTCGTGTCCTTCTGAGAAAAATGTGGGGGCATCTTATTTGCTACAAGATAATTGGCTATGTCTACAAACCGTGGGTTTTTGATTGCTAAGTGTTCATCTGTAAATGTATCTTCAACCTGAGTGGTGTCTTCATCGGTATTTTGTAGTCTAGACAAGTAGTCAGCAACTACATTTTCCTTCCTTGGCTTATCAAAAATTGTTATGTCAAATTCTTCAATAGTAAAAGCCATCTTGCCAATCTTCCTGTTATAGCAGGTTTGTTCATCAGATATTTTATTGTTGAGTGATCAGTGTGAACAAAAATGGGATAGCCTGTGACATAGGGTCAGAATTTGTTCAATGCATAAACTACAGCTAGGAGTTCCTTTTCAGTAACTGTGTATTTTAATTTAGGGCCATGGAGGCTTTTACTGATAGAGTAAATTGCATTCTCAAGGTTAGTAGGCTTTTGTCCTAGCACAACACCTATGGCATAATCTAATGCATCTATATGGATGTGGAATAGAATAGACCAATCTGGTCCTTTCAGGACTGGTGCAGTTGTTAGAAATTTCTTTAGCTGTAGGAAGGAATCATCACATGCTTGTGTCCATATAAATTCAGCTTCTTTTGTAAGTAGTGTGTACAGAGGACTAGCAATTTGACTAAATTTTTGAATAAAACGTCTATAGTATCCAACATGTCCTAAGAAAGATCTTACATCTTTTTTCTTAGTAGGGGTAGGTAATGTGAGTATTACCTCAACTTTAGCTGGGTCCATTTGAATTCCTGTTGCTGGAATAAAATGCCCAAGTACTACTCCTTCCTGCATCATCATAAAGCATTTCTCACTATTAAGGGATAGATTATGTTCCTTACATCAGCTTAGCACCTTTTCAAGATTCTTCAAAGCCTCTTCAAATGTCACTCTAAATGTTTTAAAGTCATCCATATATATCTCCATACAATCATGTGACATGTCAGCAAAAATACTAATTACAGCTCTCTGGAATGTTGTTGGTGCATTGCACAACCCAAAAGGTAGGACTGAATATACATATGTCCCCCATGGACATGTGAATGTATTCTTATCCTAATCTTCTGGAGCAATAGTTATCTAATTGTATCCACTATATCCATCGAGAAAGGAAAAATACTTCTTACTGGCTAAAGTATCAAGTACTTGGTCTATGAATGGTAATGGGAAGTGATCTTTCTTGGTAGCTTTGTTTAACTCCCTGTAATCCACACAAATTCTCCATTTACCCCCCTTTTTGGGCAATATAACCAAAGGTGATACCCATTTACTATCAGATATAGGATATGTAAAGCCAACATCTAATAACTTTTGTAATTTAGTTTTGACTATCTCCCTTAATGCTAGATTAATCCTCCTTTGGGGTTGACAGAGTGGTAGGCTTCCTTCATTGATATAAATCCTATGAGTACATAGTGTAGGGCTTAATCCCTTCATGTTCCCATAGTCCCATGCAAAGGCTTTATCATGTGTTTGCAGCAATTTAGTTAGTTGCTCCATGTGTTGTGAAGGCAGCTTATTATTCACATGGAGATTATGACCCTTAGAAAGCTCAACTATAGTTGTAAGGTCAAGCATGGTCACTTCAGGGATAGGACTTGTGTTTACTTCACTAGGTAGCAACTGATGGATAATATTGGGTTCTAGAGGTAACACATAGCTCTCAAAATTGTCTTCAGTAGCTAATTCTAACACAAAACTTTCAGTTATATCTTTGATTACAACACAATCATTATTAAGAATGCTCTGAATGACTTCATCTTCCTCTTGTAGCTTTAGAAAAGATTGCCTATGTAACATCATGAGCTGAACCACAGAATTCAATTCTTCTTCTCCATCTCCTAAATCTAGCTATATAGGTGTACTTAAATCTGGCTGCGGTTGAGCTAGAGGATACAATGCTAGTTTCTTAGTGGCTTGCCCATCTGAAATTGTCATGTTCCCTAATCTACTAATGTTTGCATCAGTTGTTGCCAACCATGGGTGTCCTAAGATAATAGGGTAACTAGCAAGATTGACCTTTGGTGATGGAATCATGAAATCAATAGGGTACTCTCAAGAATCTAATGCAACTATTATGTCTTCTATCATTCCATCAGGGGTGACAGAAGAGTTGTCTGCTAATTGCAATATTGTTGGAGTAGCTCTCAACCCTTCAATGCTCAGTTTATTCATAGTATCCTTGGTCATTACATTAATGGCAGTACCTAAATCTATTAATGCATTTTTGACAGACTGACCATTAATGATAATGTTCACAACTGGACTCCCTGGATCTGAATACTTTAGAATTACCAGTTTTCCTAACATGATATCAGCCAATTGTCCTATAACATGGACTGTTGTAGGATCCTTTTTATTTGTTCCATGCTTTTTAAGACAAGCTTCTTTTATTGCTTTTCCATAAATTGGGACATCCTTTATTGCTTGAAATAGGGGAATCTAGACATGCATGTTCTTTAGTTGGTCAATGATATCAAATGGTTGGTCTTTCTTTGGTATGGGCTTGTCCATGCTGAGCCTCTGAGGAAAAGGTGGTTTAACTTATGTATGAACATTGGCTGGGTTGGAAACATTCTCTGGGACAATAGTATTTGGAAAAGAATTCTCTAGAATTAGTACTGATGTTGCAGGAAGGTCTGGCACTTCAATGATAAGAGGTGGTTCAGGTGCTGGAAAAGTAGTACCTGATCTTAAATGTATATCAGCTATGTCAAGTGCATAGGCAGGGTACTGCTAAGCATCGGTAGCATACATTTGCTACTGTGGTTGTTGAATGTTGGGATTCAGTTTTGGTTGAGCAAGTAACTGTGTTTTCTTTTGAGGACCTGTATTTGCAAGTGGTGGCATTATTGCAGGTATATTTGTTGGAGGTGGTAAAGGTGGATATCCTAGATTTGGATTAGGCCATTGCTAAGGTCCTCTCCACCGGTTAGTGGGCTGCCAATTCCCTTGTGGTTGTTGCCATTGGTTTTGAAATTATGGCCATTGGGGTTTTTGTGGAGGATACCATTGATTCTATTGGTTATTTGGCTGAGCATTATTCCAAGTGGGTTGATTATACTGTGGAGGACTTTGGACATTGCGGTTTTGCCACTAATTATTATAAGGATTTGAAATTTGTAATGGGTCTTGAGACATACCTTGTCACGTGGCCCATGGCCGACATTGAGAAACAAAGAATACTTTCTCATCCTCTCCTTCTATCTTTAAGTATTTAAATGGAAGATGTTGATTCTCCAGGTTTGCGACCAAGTTGCACTGACAATCCCTCTTTTGTTTGTGGCAATGAGGATAGTATTCAGCTAGCTGCGCCTCAGCATTTGTATGTTTCTTCTTAGTAGTCATCATGTCCAGGTGAATAGTGACATCATTTATGATGTCTTTCTTGAAGTCTAACAACAGTTTTGAAATCTCCATCTTTGAAATACCAGAGCCACTTCCTTTGGCCAGTGTTGAGAGAAATCCCCTTCTTTTCTTGACTATTGCTCTAGAATAGTTCAGAAAAATCTTCTAAAGGTCATCCCAGGAAGATTGTAATATATCTCCTCCAGCCATGAGTTCCAAGGCTTCAAAATAGTTTTCATTCACTCCTCTTAGAAAAATCAGCTTTTGTGAATCCTCCTGCAATGCATGTTGATGGTTCTTTTTTAAGTTAAATAAGAAGCATGATATGTATTCCTCTAATGTCTCATCTTCCCTTTGTGACATATGGAAGATTTCATCTCCTTTTGAATCACTTCCCTTGCAGTATTCCTTATACTTTCTTAGAAACAAATCTCTCATTCCATCCCAATTAGCTAGTGCATTTTCTCCTAAGCCCATGAACCATCTAAGAGCTGACTCCTTCAGTGTTGCTGGAAATAGCTTAAGCTTATGAATATCAGTATTATAGTTAAAACTTCGACACAGTATGTCAAAATCAAACAAAAAGGTGCTAGGATCCTCTGTAATCAGGCCATAGAACTTTGGTAGTGCTGAAGTAGGTATATTCTTGATGTTAGGATTGTTAATAAGACTTGGAATAGGAAATGGAAATGTAGGAGCTGGCATTACTGGAGGTGTTGGATATTGAAACTATGGTTGGAAAGTATTGTTGACTGGAGGGTTTTGGATAGCAGGTGGTCCTGGAGTAGGATTATTATGGAAATTGGCTAATATTTCTACAAAAGGACAGAGGTCAAATATTTCATTAGTGTCTTCTTCTTTTGAAGATGATGCAGCAAACTCGGGACTTGCATCAAGAAATGGTAACTCAAGTTCCTCAAATTCTTCTTTCAGTTTAACAAGTTCTTTTGGAATAAATCTGCCATGAACATCTCACCTTCTTCGATGCATTCAAGTAAGTTGATGAATTGTGAAGCAAGCTCACAACTTCTCGGTATTGACTAAAAATAGGAAACTAATTTGAAAAATAAATGACTCATTAAGGTTCCTAATTTGACACCATCCTCGGTAATGGCACCAAAAATGAACAATCTCACAATAGGTAATAATAATCATGCCATTGTCTCTCTTAGGATTGATATACTCATACTAAGGATTACTTTCCCCACCATGAAATGCATTTAGATTGTAAACCCAGGGATGTAGACTTGAAATAGGATAGCACATTTTGTGCACTAAGTTCCTCTAAGAGTCATACTACATATGTTGCAGGAAGATAAAATGCATGAAAGGAATCTATGTTGTTGCTACAGGAAAGTAAACACACTTGGCTACTTAATGAAATTACTACAAAAAGCTTATGAAATGAATCTAGTATGTCTAACAACTCAAAACATTCACTATGTCTATCTTCTGCAAGTGTTGGAGGAACATCCATAGTAGTAATGTTGCAGGAATAAAAAAGTAACTCTACTTGAAAGAAAGGAAAATGCAGGAAGAAAATATACTCTAACTTAATATAATCCACCTCCCAAGTGGGCCCCCTTGGTTCGCTTCTACTAACTACTAACATAGAAAGTAATTCAAAATCACTCTTCCATTAAATTCTTCTTAATTGGTTACATAACAATTGAACAATTCATGAAGAAAAGAAAAGAGAAACTTCTGCTATATTGAATATATCATTCTATATTTTCTCATTACCTAACTAAGTCAATAAAATCCCTTTATAAAGAGGATTGACATTTATTGAAAACATAACAGAAAAGTCTGAGTAAACCTCACCAAATAAGGAGGTGGTAAAACAACCATGACATATTACAATTACTGCAGATAATAGAATAACAACTTCTGAGGAAATATAGCAAGACTTATTTCCTATATTCTCTAGAATAGCAACTCCTTTCTAGGCATAGCATATCCTTTGGAACCATGCTAGATTCTTCAGCCATGATTGGTCTTCTAACAATCCTTCTTTAATGCAGTTGTACCACTCTTCGTATTGCTCCTTGTTTACCTGAAAGGTTAGTAACATTTGGTACACATATGCAAGTCAACATTTCAACCCCTACTCAAATGTTAGAACATAGCTTAAAATAACTATATGAAGTACTGCATTATATTTATAATAGTCAGAAAAACATGTCATCCTAGCTACCCATAGACTTTTTTGGCTTTAGTTGTACTTAGCATAAGTTCACATAGGTATAATTCATAAATGTTTTAGAAATTTCTAACAGAGTATAAAGAGTTTCAACAAAGTATGCAGATTATAACAAAATTGAGAAAATAATTTGTCTCATCAGTGGACAGATCTCCACTTCTAGGGAGAAGGTTGGAGTTTCTCCCCCAAAATTTATTGTTGTTGGTGGACAGATCTATGTTCATGCTGCCAAATCTGCTTCCACCTCTACAAAGGTGAAATATCATCCCATTTTATATTCCAAGACCTCCCCTGTGGTGGTGTGTGGCCTGAATGTGGTGGATAATGTGGATTTCTATCAACATTGTGGGTTGGTTTATAGATTCATTAGTTTTTGTCCCTCTCTTCTAGATTTGCATCATTCAGTGACATATTCTTGGAGATATCTATTCACTGGTAACATTGAGCTTTTCCCTTGTGCAAAGAGGTTTTTTTATTGTTTTTCTACTTTTTCTAAAAATTGTGATTTGGTTTTGAGAAAATTTTGGGTGTGGAGAAACCATTCTCTCTTGGCCAAACCTTGGATAGTCTACTTTAAACCTATTACTGAACTTCTCACTGTGCATCCAATATGGGTTCATCTCCCCAAACTTCCTCTTCATTTTGGGATAATTCTTGCTTTGAAGCCATTGGCAACTCTATTGATTGTTTCTTAAAGGTAGATGAGGCTACAACTCCAATGGTATCCTCTACCTTTGTTCGCATTCTAGTTGACATTGACATCTCCACATCACTTCCAAAGGACTGGTTCTCATGGTTAGGTACATGCCTTGGAACCAATCCCTAGATTATGAGGTCTTCCCCTTTCGATGCATAAGTGTTTCTCTATAGGTCATCTACCTACATATTATCCTATCTCACATTGTAAATATGTTTCCACTTGGTGGAAGGACACAAATGATGATCATTTGATTGTCTTGGCCTCTGATTCCTCTGTGGATGACTCTTTACAAATTGATGATGTCTCTCCCTAGGGTGGTTTTGATTCTGTCACAATGGATCTAACTCCATCTCTTCATATTTTTTTGGCCCCCTTTAACATTGTGGATCTTCTCTTACTACTATTGCTCTTGATCTGCCCCAACCTTTGACTGTTGAAGTTCAACATTTCCAACATTATGTTTGTGGTGTTGTTGTTTAATCTTTCTCTTTGGGGTTCCTCCACTGTCCTCTTGTGGATGGAACACCTCTAACATCATTTCCTAGATGATTGTATGAAAAAAAGGAAAAATCTCTTTGTAGACTCTCATTCTCCTCCCCATGTTGGAGGTGAGTTGTGTATGTCCCACTCTTGATGTGTGTTACTAGTTGTATTTCTAGTCTATTTTCAATGGTCTCCTTTGACCCCATTGTAAATAATTTCTTTGGTTAGTGGTTGTAATGCCTTTGGGTTGTAGTGGTATAAGGGATATCACCCTTATTTTGCTTCTTTTAATATAAAAAAACATACAAATATGTTAATCTAATATTTATTTAAATGAATATAACATATTAATATTCAATATGGATTGTGCATAAGAGTGATAATTATTATAAAGTAATTATTTGATGAGGAAAGATTCCAACTTTGGGATGTGCCTAGGAAATCATGGTGAAGACAAGTCAACACCCAATACATATGTAGTTATTAGCTAAGGAGAAAACTAACAAATTTTCTAATCGATGGTGATGTGTCAAAAAAAATTAAAAGTAATATATCATACATTTAAGAAGATAAGTAATTGTTTAGCATTATGAAACATGAGGAGAAAGAGGTGTCTCATCGTAGACCAAGAGTTTTGAATCCTTCATCGTGAAAGGTATATCATGAAGTCAAGATCATTCCTTTGAGGGTAGGTTATAAATCTTAGTAGATGATCATTGGGTACAAAAAAACACAATTGGAATTTGAACAAGGATAAAAAAATGTATGTATTCCTATCAATGTAAATTGGGTGGAAATACAACTATGTATGCACCAAGTCATACTTATGATCAAATTTGGTTATATTAGATGTTTAGATAATAATGAATATGTAATGTTGATAAATAAACTTGTAATACAATATCTCTAAACCATTATGTGTGTGTGTGTATTAATATATATGTGTGTACACACACGTGCACATGCATGCACACACACACACATGCACACGCACACACACACATCTGTGTGTGTGTGTGTGTATATATACATATATACATATACATATATATATGCATTTACATATATATATATATACATACATATACATATATATGATGAACTACAACTGATTTAGAACCTAATTGAAGATCTGTGATTAGAGATCACCAAGTTGCTGATTAGACATGTAATATGATTAAATCAGTAATATGTTGTCATTGATGTCAACTAGTTTGACAACACTTATTTTGTAAGTTACTATAACTAAACATCTGTAGAAAAGGAGTAAGAGAGATGAAGAATAGAAATATCTACATGAGGAAGATGTATATGATAGATGAGGATAAAGAATACATTGAGTAACTTACTGATGAGTCTATGACCTTATGTTATTGATTTGATTATGTTTCATTCATCTATGATGAGGAAAGAGCTGAAAGACACAAGGTAGTGTGGTCGGTTGATGAAGCATTATAGTATACACCGAGTAGTGTAGTGTATACCGAGAAAAGTATAAACTGAGCTTGTGTTCACCGACGCATTTCTTTGTTAACCGAGCAGGAGAAAATAACTAAATGATTAGTTTAGCTGATAAGGATTGATGAGCTGTAAAGTACATCAAAATCAGTGATGAAGATAATGTTTGTTACGAAGATCTATAGCTAGCATAATTCAAGGAAGATCTAAAGGATGAAATCAAAACGTGTTATTGGCACAAATGTTGAAGAAGGTTTAAGCGGCAAAATGGACGAAGGAGAATAAGCAGCAAAATATAATGGAGGAAGAGAAAACAATTTACTTGTATATTTAAGAGACTAGAGTTTTGTTATGAAATGAATGCTGAAAGAAGAAGGACTACAAAATTATCACATGAAAAAGCTTTATGTATGTCTAATCAAACTGGTTAAGGAGAACCGAGCTGGAGAGTTTACTGAGCATCAGAAAGCTATTATCAAGCGACAGTAAGTCATTGATTATTGTTGATACATAATTGTAATACTGATTAGAGGATTTGACTAAGCATAATATAGATCTGAGCATCTGCAATTGAAGTTGTATTGTAATTAGATCAACTGCTTTTACATTTTAACCATTGTAAATAGAGAAATCTCTTAACAGAGTGGACTTGAAAGTCTTATATGTGTCATTCATAGAATGAGCATTGCTATCCTATCAACCCCATAGTGAATACTGGTTGAACGATAATGTTTTGTCTAAAATTCTCTAACAAGGTCACACCTAATAGTGTGTTTGTAACCTTTAACAGGGTTGGGTCTTCACCGACCTCACTTTCGAAGAGTGAACATTTTTGGGTTGCCGGTCCCAAGTGGTTTTTCCCTTCACAGGGTTTCCACGTTAAATATTTTGTGTTATGTGTTCAATGTGGTGATTGATTGTTATCATACTTTGCATATGACATGTTAGATTTGGTTGGTAATCATTAGTTGTTAATTGACTGGTAATCGGTAAAAGCACAAACAGTAAAGTATTTTATGTTACCGAGCTGTAGAAGTTTAAGTAAATTGTTTTGGATTATACATTTTGATTTGGTACTGTGGATAACTGATTCACCCACCTCTTAGTTATTCTAACAATTAGTATCAGAGCAGTGGTTTCTTGGAACAGAGTTTTAAGGACTTCAACACAAAGGTCTCAAAATATTTAGGAGGGAAGTGCCAAAGCTAAACAAGGATAACTTCACAATATGGAAAATTCGAATGAAGCTACATGTATCTGGAATTGGGAATTCTTCCCTAGATATGATGGAGAATGGATACCTTGCACCACCCACTGGTCCCTTGACCCTTGATCAACTAAGGGAGATGTATGAACATAATGTTACTATGATGGAGATTGCTGCTACCTATTCATATGCCGAATTTGAAGACATCAAGGACTATACTACTGCTAAGCAGATGTAGGATAAACTAGCTCTAATCTATAGTGGTAATGCAAATGTCAAGAGAGCAAGAGCCGAAAGCTTGAGAGGAAGATTCGATGACATGAAGATGAAAGAAGGTGAAAACATTGTGTAATACACAAATAGAATAAAAGAGGTAGTTCATGCTATTAGAGCATCAGATGGAGTTATTGATGAAGACACCGTGGTAAGCAAAATTCTGAGAACCCTATTGCCTATCTATTCAATCAGAATATCTACAATTCATGAAAATAGGTTAGCGCCTAACAGGACACTCGCTCTTGATAATCTGATTGGAAAGCTTACAACATTTGAACTGAATAATTTTGATAATAGTGTTGTACCCAATGTTGAATCTACTTTCATGACTTCTCTGAAGATTGGTAAGTCTAGTAGCAGAAATAAGAATGATGATAGTGATAGCAATACTAATGATGAGCTTGATGAACTTGAAGCTCTTATGGCTAGAAGGTTACCTAAAGGAAAAGGAAGGTATAGAGGCAAGTTACCTTTAGCATGCTTTAAATGTAAAGAAGTTGGCCACATTGCTACTAGATGTCCACACAAGAAATAGGATGATAGAAACAAAGACCGATCTGAAGGAAGCTATGGGAGAAGCTACAATAGAGGCTACTGACACTACAATAGAGATAACCGAGACAATAATGACAAAGGCAAGAAAGTTTGCTACATTGTTGAGGAAGAAGATATCACTGATACTGACATTGATGATGATGTGGAGGTAGTATTTGTGGCAATGAAGGATGATTCTGAAGAAGATGAAGGGTATGTAGAGACAACACTTATCTCTAAGGTTAATAAAAATGACACATGGATTATAGATAGTGGCTGTACACATCACATGACTGGTGATGAAGAAAAATTTGATTATCTTGAAGAATACAATGGAGGATCTGTAAGAATGGGAAATGATGCACCTTGTATGGTAATAGGTAAAGGATCCTTGATGATAAATGATAGATTTAAATGTGAAAATGCTTATTGGGTAAGAGGATTAAACTATAACTTGCTAAGTGTGGCACAACTGAACAATTCAGGCCACCGAGTTACTTTTGAGAGAAAAAAGGTGAAAATATTTGATGATGAAGGAAGACTTGTTGGAACTGGTACACAATCCAAAGGTAATCTATTTTATCTTGATAATGATCAGTCTTCTTGTTTATTGATGAAATATTTAGATGCATGGTTGTGGCATAAAAGGTTATGTCATGTGAATTTTGATAACATGATTAAGATCAGTAAAAAGAAAAGAGTTAGAGGTCTGCCTAACTTGTCAAAGTCTGATCATGTTATGTGTCATGAATGTCAGAAAGGTAAGATGAATAAGTCTAGTTTTAAAAGAAAAGATTATTCAACAAAGAATATACTTGAGTTGGTTCATACCAACCTATGTGGTCCTATGAGAACTCAGATTTATTATGGAGACATATATTTTATTCTTTTTGTTGATGATTATACTAGGTTGATGAATGTCATGTTCTTAAAAGAAAAATATGAGGCATTCAAGATGTTCAAGTGGCATAAAGAAAAAGTAGAAAAAGAGACTGGTAAAGATTTGAAATGCTTAAGATCCGATAGAGGAGGTGAATTTATCTCTGATGAATTTAATAATTTTTGTAATGAGCATGGTATTAAAAGATAGGTCTCTGCACCGAGGACACCCCAGTAGAGTGGTATTGCTAAAAGGAGGAATAGGTCAATTGTTGACTATGCAAGGACATTAATAATAGAAAAGAATGTTGCTCAAACATACTAGAGAGAAGCCATTAGCACTTCTGTCTATGTGCTAAATTGAGTACAACTGAAGGACACTAATAAGACACCCTATGAGTTATGGTTTGGACAAAAACCCACTGTAAGTTATTTTAGAATTTTTGGAAGCAAATGTTTTATTCTAAAAGATGAAAGAAATGGAAAGTTTGACTCAAAAGGTGATGAAGGGATATTTCTAGGATATTCTAGTAAAAGTAAAGCATATAAGTGTCTGTACAGAGTTACAAATAAAATTATTGAGAGTACTAATGTTCGAGTTGATGATTTTGATGATAAGAATGCAAAGGAAATTAGAAAGGAACCTGAGGACTACAATAGATTCACTTACATTGAATAACCAGAGTACCTACTAACACCGCAGACAGTGACAACCAGTTAGCAAGAAAACAATACCGAGGAACATGAAAAAGAAACTAATGAGCAGGAAGGACCTACCGAGCAAGCAAATGGACCTGCACAAGATGAACAAGAAAGAAGAAATCAGATACTAGCAAGTTTTGTCAGAAGACACCATCTTGAGAAACAAATCATTGGAGACAGATAAGATGGCATGCAAACAAGGAGTAAAGCAAGACAAGGTACATATCTAGTTTGTGAATATGAACCGAAGAATGTAAAAGTTGCATTAGAAAATGATGAATGGGTTAATGCAATGAAACAGGAAATAGAACAGATAGAGAATAACAAAACCTGGACCTTAGTACCCTGACCTAAAGATAAGAATGTTATCGGTACTAAGTGGATATTTAGGAACAAGCAGAATCAGAATGGAGAAGTAACAAGGAATAAAGCTAGATTAGTATGCAAAGGATATGCACAGGAGGAAGGAATAGATTATGGTGAAACATTTGCACTTGTTGATAGATTAGAAGGAGTCAGAATGTTACACATATGTTGCACACAAAAAGTTCAAAGTTTACCAAATGGATGTCAAGTCAACATTTTTGAATGGGATACTTGAAGAAGAAGTCTACATAGAACAACCAAAAGGGTTCGTGGATCCAGAAAAGAAAGATATGGCATGTAGATTACATAAAGCTTTATATGGTTTGAAGCAAGCACCGAGAGCCTGGTATGAGATGCTGCATACTTATTTGTTAAGTATAGGATTTGTTAGATCAAGTGAGAACAACAATTTGTATATGAAAGGAGATACTGATGACACTATTCTTATTGCTGAAATATTTGTGGATGACATTATTTTTGGAGGTCAAGATCAAATCTGTAAGTCATTTACTAATGAAATGAGAAGTGAATTTGAAATGTCTATGTTCAGAGAGATTAAGTTCTTTCTAAGACTACAAGTGATTCAGTAGAATGATGGTATATTCATCACATAATCCAAATATATCAAGGAAGTATTGAAGACATTTGTCATGAAAGATGCTAAAGCTATGGGAACACCGATGGCTACTAGATATAAACTGACTAAGGAAGATGAAACTACAAAGGTAAACCAGACATTGTATCAATCTATGATTGGTAAGTTAATGTATGTAGTGCATAGTAGACCAGACATAGCACATGTTGTGGGAATTGTTGTAAGATTTTCTACAAACCCTAGAGAGTCACACATGATTGCTACAAAGAGAATCTTAAGATGCTTGAAGAAAACTAAAGATTATGGATTATGGTATCCTAAGGA
>BSBK01011903.1:0-32500 GCA_027943335.1 Chamaecyparis obtusa | reverse complement strand
GGATATGAGAGATGAGGATAAAGAATACATTGAGTAACTTTTTGATGAGTCTATGACCTTATTTTATTGACTTGATTATGTTTCATTCATCTATGATGAGGAAAAGAGCTGAAAGACACAAGGCAGTGTTGTCGATTCATGAAGCATTTTAGTATACACCGACGGGATGTAGTGTATACCAAACACAGTATAAACCGAGCTTGTGTTCACCGACACATTTCTTTGTTAACCAAGTAGGAGAAAAGAATTAAATGATTAGTTTAGCCGATAAGATTGATGAGCTGGAAAGTGTATGATTTCGAGGTAACAGATAATGTTTGTTACACAGATCGATAGCTAACAAAATTCATGAAATATCTAAAGGATGAGAATCAAACATGTTATTGACACATCAACTGAGGTATTTTTAAGTGGAAAAATCAATGAAGATGATTAAGCGGCAAAATCTGATGGACCAGAAGAAAACAGTTTACTTGTCTATATAAGAGACTAGAGATTTCATAGTTCATGTAATGTCGGAAGGAGGAGACTACAGAATTATTGCGTGAACAAGTTTTCGTGCATACCTAATCAAACTAGTTAGTGAGAACTAGACTACAAAGTTTTTACTGAGCGATAGGAAGCTATTACAGAGCGACAGTAAGTTACTAAACATTGATTGGAATAGAATTGATTTAATGATCAGAGGATTGAATGAGCTTAACATTGATTTGTATATCTACAATTAAAGTTGTATTAAGGCAGATCACCTACTGTTACATTTTAACCATTGTACACAGTCAAATCTCTTAACCGAGTGGATTAAGAAAGTCTTTTATGTATCATTCATAGAATGAACATTGTTATCCTATCAACCCCAGAGTGACTTCTAGTTGGATGATAATTGTTGGTCTAAAATCCTCTAACAAGGTCACACCTAACAGTGTGTTTGTAACCTTTAACAAGGTTGGGTCTTCACCGAACTCAATTCAGAAGACTAAATATTTTTGGGTTTCCAGTCCTAGGTGGTTTTTCCCTTCACAGGGTTTCCACATTAAATCTCTTGTGTTATGTGTTGATTATGATGTTTGTTTGATGTCATATTTTCATATTGCATATTTGATTTGATCAGTAACTACTATATGTTTTAGACTGGTAATCGGTAAAAGCATAGACAGTACAGTATTTTAAGTTACCAAGTATCAAAAGTTTTAAGTACTTGATTTTGGATTATACATTTTGTATTGGGACATTGGATAACTGATTCACCCCCCTCTCAGTTATTCTAACAATTGGTATCAGAGCATTGGTTGATTAGAATAGAGTTTTAAGGACTTCAATACAAAGATCTCAAAATGTATAAGAGGGAAGTGCCAAAGCTAAACAAAGAGAACTTCACAGTATGGCAAAGCCAGATGAAGCTGTACATATCTGGAATTGGGAATTTTACACTAGAATTGATGGAGAATGGCTATATAGAACCAACCCCTGGTCCCTGACACTTGATCAACTAAGAGACAGGCATGAACACAATATTACTATGATGGAGATTTCTGATGCATGTATCGATGCTGAATTTGAAGATATTAAAAGCTACACTACTGCTAAAGCCATGTGGGATAAATTTTCTCAAGTTCATAGTGGAGATGTGAATGTCAAAAGAGCCAGAGCAGAGAGCTTAAGGGGAAGATTTGATGATATGAAGATGAAGGAAGGTGAGAATATTGTGCAATACACAAATAGATTGAAAGAAGTAGTACATGCTATTAGAGCATCTGATGGAGTTATTAGTGAAGAAACAGTTGTAAGCAAAGTCCTCAAAACCTTATTGTCAGTTTACGCAATCAGAATATCTACTATTCATGAAACAAGGTTTGCAGCTGGTAATGTCCTTACACTTGACAATCTGATTTGTAAACTTACAACCTTTGAATTGAATAACTTTGACAACAGTGTTGTTCCATCTATGGAATCCGCTTTCATGTCTTCTCTGAAGATTGGTAAGTCTAGTAGGAATAATAAGAATGATGATAGTGATAGCAATACTGATGATGAGCTTGATGAACTTGAAGCTTTTATGGCTAGAATATTACCCAAAGGTAAAGGAAGGTATAGAGGTAAGCTACCTTTGGTATGCTTTAACTGTAAAGAGGTTGGCAACATCACTGCTAGATGTCCACATAAGAAAGATGATGAAAGAACCAAAGACCAATCTAAAGGAAGCTATGGGAGAAGATTTAATAGAGGCTACCAACACAATAGAGATAACCGAGACAGTAATGATAAAGGCAAAAAGGTATGTTACATAGCCAAAGATAATGAATCTAAATCTGATTCTGATGATGATGTAGAAGTTGTATTTGTTGCTATGAAAGATGACTTAGAGGAAGAAGAAAAACATGTAGAAACAACATTGATCTCTAAAGTTAACAAAAATAATACATGGATCATAGACAGTGGCTATACACATCACATGACTGGTGATGAAGAGAAATTTGATCAACTTGAAGAATACAATGGAGGATCTATTAAGATGGGTAATGACACACCTTGTATGGTAAGAGGTAAAGGATCCCTGATGATAAATGATAGGATAAAATGTGAAAATGCTTATTGGGTAGATGGACTAAACTATAACTTGTTAAGTGTGGCACAACTGAACAATTCAGGTCACCGAGTTGCTTTTGAGAGCAAGAAAGTGAAAATCTTTGATGATGGTGGAAGATTAGTTGGAAATGGTGCAAAATCAAGAGGTAATATATTTTATCTTAATACTGATGAATCTTCTTTCTTGATGATGAAAAATAAAGATGCTTGGTTGTGGCATAAAAGGTTATGCCATGTGAATTTTGATAACATGATTAAGATCAGTAAAAGGAAAAGAGTTAGAGGTCTACCTAACTTGTCAAAACCTGATCATGTTATGTGTCATGAATGCTAGAAAGGTAAGATGACTAAATCTAGTTTCAAAAGTAAGGATTATTCAACAAAGAAGATACTTGAGTTGGTTCATACCGACTTGTGTGGTCCTATGAGAACTCAGAGTTATTATGGTGATAGATACTTTATTATTTTTGTTGATGACTATACTAGATTGATGACTATTATGTTCTTGAAAGAAAAATTTGAAGCATTTAAGATGTTCAAGTGGTATAAAGCTAAGGTAGAAAAAGAGACTGGTAAAGAACTGAAATGCCTAAGATCTGATAGAGGAGGTGAATTTAGCTCTGATTAATTTACTAATTTATGTAATGAGCATGGTATTAAAAGATAGGTCTCTGCACCAAGAACACCTTAGCAGAATGGGATTGCTAAAAGAAGGAATAGGTCAATAGTTGACTGTGCAAGAACACTGATGCTGCAAAAGAATGTTGCTCAGACATACTGTAGGGAAGCTATTTATGTTTTGAACTGAGTACAATTGAAGAAGGACACTAACAAGACAACCTATGAGTTGTGGTTTGGACACAAACCTACTGTAATTTATTTCAGGATTTTTGGAAGAAAATGTTTTATTCTAAAAGATGAGAGAAATGGGAAGTTTGACTCAAAAGGTGATGAAGGGATATTTCTAGGATATTCCAATAAAATCAAAGCATATAAGTGTCTGAATAAAACTACTAATAAAATGATTGAAAGCACTAATGTTCGAGTTGATGAGTTTAATGAATAGAATGCAGAGGAAGTACAAAGGAACTGGAAGACTATGGTAGATTCACTTGCATTGAACACCCTAAGTATCTACCAAAGCCATAGTGTGTGATAACCAATTAGTAGTAAAACAACATAGAAGAACAGGAAAGAGAAATCGACGAGCAAGATGGCCCTACTGAGCAAGAAAATGAACCTGCATAGGATGAACAAGAAAGGATAAATAGGATACTGGCGAGTTTTTTTAGAAGACACCATCCTAAAACATAAATCATTGGAGACAAACAAGCTGGCATGCAAACAAGGAGTAAAGCAAGACAAGGTACATGTCTAGTTTGTGATTATGAACTGAAGAATGTAAAAGTTGCATTAGGAAATGATGAATGGGTTAATGCAATGAAAGAGGAAATAGAACAGATAAAGAAGAACAAAAGCTAGACCTTAGTACCCCAACCTAAAGATAAGAATGTTATCGATACAAAGTGGATATTCAGGAACAAGCAAAATGAGAATGGAGAATTAATAAGAAATAAAGCTAGATTGGTATGCAAAGGATATGCACAGGAGGAAGGAATAGATTATGGTGAAACATTTGCACCTATTGCTAGATTGGAAGGAGTCAAAATGATACTTGCATATGCTGCACACAAGAAATTCAAATTTTACCAAATGGATGTCAAGTCAGCATTTCTGAATGGAATACTTAAAGAAGAAGTCTACATAGAACAACCTGAAGGGTTCATGGATCCAGAAAAGAAAGATATGGTATGTAGATTACATAAAGTTTTATATGGTTTGAAGCAAGCATCGAGAGCTTGGTATGAGAGGCTGCATACTTATTTGTTAAGTATAGGATTTGTAAGAACAGGTGAGAACAACAATTTGTATATGAAAGGAGATACTGATGATACTATTCTTATTGCTAAAATATTTGTGGATGACATTATATTTGGAGGTCAAGATCAAATCTGTAAGTCATTTTTTGATGAAATGAGAAGTGAATTTGAGATGTCTATGTTCAGAGAGATTAAGTTCTTTCTTGGACTACAAGTGATCCAGCGGAATGATGGTATATTCATCACACAACCAAATATATCAAGGAAAGTATTGAAGACATTTGCATTGGAAGATGCTAAACTTGTGGGAACACTGATGGCTACTAGATGTAAACTAACTAAGGAAGATGAAACTATAGAAGTGAACCAAACACTATACTGATCAATGATTGGTAAGTTGATGTATGTAGTACATAGTAGACCAGACATAGCACATGCTGTGGGAATTTTTGCAAGATTTTCTACAAACCCTAGAGAGTCACACATGATTGTTACAAAGAGAATCTTAAGATACCTGAAGAAAATAGAAGATTATGGATTATGGTATCCTAAGGAAGGCAAGTTTGAACTCAGAGTCTATACCGACGCTGTTTGGGCTGGAAATGTGGATGACAGAAAAAGTACCACCAGAGGAGCATTTTTCTTTGTTGAAAGACTTGTTACATGGACAAGTAAGAAGCAGACTTACATTTCTCACTCTACAGCCGAAGAAGGGTATGTTGCTGCTGCTACAAACTATTCAAATATTGCATATATTAAGCAAGTTCTGGAAGGTATGAATGAGATAATCACTGAGCCGGTGATTATATACTGTGATAACACTAGTGCAATAAACATTTCAAAGAATCTAGTGATGCACTCTAAAACAAAGCATATATCAATTAAGTATCACTACTTGAGAGAACAAGTACATGAGAAGCAAGTTAAGATAGAGTTTGTTACATCAAAAGAACAACTTGCAAACATATTTACAAAGCCTCTACCAAAGGATACATTTGAGTACTTAAGGACTAGACTTGGGGTCCATCCCTTGTCTACCAGTCACTAATGTGATCTGGATGTTGCATCAGCCTAATCTTATCAGAAGATCATTCATGTTGATGCAACATAGTTCACACTTTGGATCATGTCTAAGGTTGTGAAAAGTTGGAGAACTGGAACAGATTGGCATATTAGTATACAGAGATACAGAGTATGCACTGGACAATAGAGAGTTACTTGGCTACTACAGAGATGTATGTTTATTTGTTTCTTTGGCATTATTGTCAAAGGGAGAGATAAACAATATGAAACAATATGCACTGATGAGAACTATCTAAGGGAGAGACAAATTGAAGAAAGGGAGAGCACTGAAGATCAGTTACTAAGAACAGAAGAATGAATCCAAGAGCTGAAAAGATCTTATCTGCAGAATGTTAAAGCTACATTTGTAATGCTATTGCGTAATGTAGTGATTAAACATATTAAGCTGGGGAGAGATTGTATAACATTTGTTCACAGAGTTGTAGAATACATATTTGGTATGTGTATGGTATATTACATATTACTTGAGTTGCCATCAATGCCAAAGGGAAAGACTAATGAACTACAACTGATTTAGAACTTGATTGAAGAATCTATGATTTAAGATCACTGAGATGATTGATTAGATATGTAATATGATTAAATCAGTATTATGTTGTCATTGATGTCAACTAGTTTGACAACACTTATCTTGTAAGTTACTATACCGAAACATCTGTAGAAAAGGAGTAAAAGACATGAAGTACATAAATACCTATATGAGAAAGATGGATATGACAGATGAGGATAAAGAATACATTGAGTAACTTTCTGATGATTCTATGACCTTATGTTATTGACTTGATTATGTTTCATTCATCTATGATGAGGAAAAGAGCTGAAAGATACAAAGTAGTGTTGTCGGTTAATGAAGCATTTTAGTATACATTGACGGGATGTAGTGTATACCGAACATAGTATAAATTGAGCTTGTGTTCACCGACATATTTCTTTGTTAACCGAGCAGGAGAAAAGAATTAAATGATTAGTTTAGCCGATAAATAGATGAGCTAGAAAGTGTATGATTTCGAGGTAACAGTTAATGTTGTTACACAGATCAACGGCTAACAAAATTCATGAAAGATCTAAAGGATGAGAATCAAACATGTTATTGACACATCAGCTAATGTATGTTTAAGTGGAAAAATTAACGAAGATGATTAAGCGGAAAAATCTGATGGAGCAGAAGAAAATGGTTTACTTGTCTATATAAGAGACTAGAGATTTCATAGATAATGTAATGCCGAAAGGAGGAGACTATAGAATTATCACATGAACAAGTTTTCATGCATACCTAATCAAACTGGTTAGTGAGAATTAAACTACAGAGTTTTTACCGAGTGATAGGAAGCTATTACCAAGCGACAGTAAGTTACTGAACATTGATTGGAATAGAATTGATTTAATGATCAGAGGATTGAATGATCTTAACATTGATCTGTATATCTACAATTGAAGTTGTATTAAGGAAAATCACCTACTGTTACATTTTAACCATTGTACATAGTCAAATATCTTAACCGAGTGGACTAAGAAAGTCTTTTATGTATCATTCATAGAATCAACATTGTTATCATGTCAACCCCAGAGTGACTGCTAGTTGGACGATAACTGTTGGTCTAAAATCCTCTAACAAGGTCACACCTAATAGTGTGTTTGTAACCTTTAATAGGGTTGGGTCTTCACCGACCTCACTTCAGAAGAGTGAATATTTTTGGGTTGTCGGTCCCAGGTGGTTTTTCCCTTCACAGAGTTTCCACATTAAATCTCTTGTGTTATTTGTTGATTGTGATGTTTGTTTGATGTCATATTTGCATGTTGCATATTTGATTTGATTGGTAACTACTATATGTTTTAGACTGGTAATCGGTAAAAGCATAGACAGTACGGTATTTTAAGTTACTGAGTATCAGAAGTTTTAAGTACTTGATTTTGGATTATACATTTTGTATTGGGAGACTAGATAACTGATTCACCCCCCTCTTAGTTATTCTAACACTTTCACTCAAGCTTCCAAGAACAAATTTTTGAGTATTAGGAGCACCATTAAGTGATAAAAGGTTATCTTTCTAGTAGATAGTGGGGCATCTCACAACTTCATTAATGAAATACTTGTTACTTAAATAAAACTAAAGACCAGGTCATAGGTTTTTTTATTAGATGTACAAAGATAATTACACAAGAATAAATCACATTAGTAAAACACCCAATTAAAGTGGACTTTCATGTGGTACCATTAGACACAAACATAATTCTAGGTGCCCCATGGATATACTCCCTAGGGTATTTCAAATTTTACCTTCCTAATTTAAGGATTCATTTCCAACATGAACGTCAAGAAATCACTCTAGAGGGTATACCTAATGGTTCTCCAAAGCTAGTATCTTGTGAAAGAATGGAAAGGATTTTTAGGCATGGGCAGGGTGAGTGGCTTTCCCAGTAGTTGGTCTTGAAAAAATCAACTCCACAAGGTTTAACCATACACATTGATATTTAACCCATCATTAGAAAGAATAAAAGGGTGTTTGATGATATTCCACCAAGTTTATCTCCCAAGAGGGGGTTTGAACATATCATAGAACAAGAAAAAGGGGTGAAACCAGTAATTACCACCCCATGTAGACATCCTCAAAAATATAAAGATGAGATTAAGAAGACTATAAAATAACTCTTAGGGATGGGACACATTCATCCTAGTACAAATCTCTTTTTAATCTACAGTAGTGTTGGTTGAAAACAAGGATGGAACAAAGAGGATGTGTCTAGATTATAGAGTTTAACAAGAAGACTATTAAGAATCACTATCTCATTCAAAGAGTGGATGAACTCATTGATGAGCTTCATGGTGCCAAATATTTCTTTAAGGTCGATTTATGGTCAGGGTATCACCAAATTAGGATGAGAAAATAATATGTACCTAAAATTTCCTTTAGATGTCATTATGCATTTTTTGAGTTCCTATTATTACCCTTTGATCTCACTAATGCCTCAAGCGCTTTGAAATCATGTATGAATAACATCACCCAAAAATAGTTAAGTAAATCTCTACTTATATTCTTTAATGGCATCCTCATTTATAGAAAAACATGGGAGGAGCACCTCCAACATGTTGAAGAAATCCTAAGTGATGCAAGAGCATCCTGGGTGTAAGATCAATCTTGCATCACCCAAAAATATTTTTGGTTTCTTTTCAATAAGGGCTATCTTGTGTAGAGCTACTATTTATGGAAACTTGCTATTTTTAGTAAGTTGGTCATACTATCTTGGAATGTTCTGATTTCACAGTTGGAGGTTCATCTTAGTTATATCAGCCTGCCTGTAAAGTTTCATTGCTAGATCAAGTCTGGTTTTGAAGATATTGAAACTTTTCGGTTTTGGAAACAGGGTACAAAAACTTTGAACTCAATTTTGAAGGCTTTAGAGGCCCTAGATGAGGTCGAATTTTTGGCAGAATGAAGCTTGCTTATTTAGATGTTGTAGAGCTCCTCGTGCCCTTTTTGAAATGGGGTTATAATAGTCAATCGGGTCAACAGGTGATGACTTATGGTCTCCGGAAGTTAGGTCACCTGAAATGGCGTAAAATGATTTTCCTTCAAAAATTTTGTTTGGGTTTCAAAAGTTATTTTGAGCCGACTTTGATGTAATAAAATGAAAAATAAAATAATTCTAAGTTTGGTCGGCTTTGTTGGCTAAAAATTCTGGAACCTTCCCAGGCGGTGGAAAATTGCCTATATAAGGAAGGTTGTAGTGTTGTCTTAGGCAGTTCGGGACAGTTCTAGGTAGTAGATCTGGGTAATAATTTGAGGCTTTGTCCTACAAAATATTGTAAGGGAATGCCCATGTGGCTTTGCATATTTTAATTCTGAAAGTTTGTAATTCCACATTTGTGGAGATAATAAGAAGCCAATTTTTTGTTCTTGCATATTGTTGTTGTTTCTTTGTTTCTGTTATGTGTTTGTGGTATTAAGGGGAGCACCCTTCATCACTAAGTATCCTAGAATCTGAATTCTTGTTTGCTAAAGCATCAAAATGTGAGTTCAACCTAGAAGAGATTCTTTATCTAGGCCATAAAATCAATTTTCAAGGGGGTAAGCATAAATGAAGAGAAGATAAAATCTATCAAGGATTGGCCATATCCCAAAAGTATAGCCCAAATTATAGGATTATTGGGATTATGCAATTAATATAGGCACTTCATAAAGGGTGATTAACTTCCCAAATGGGTTAATAAATAGGTTACATAACTCTACCTAGGGATTGGACATCTAGAGTAGTTATCTTCTTCATGATAAAGTCTCATTTACTTGTCAAACTAGGGTGTGCGAACTTGAAATGGGCATGCAATGAATATGCACTAAGTTACTACTAAAGCCATGCTAACCTATAGTTGCGGGAAAGTAATACTTAAAAAGTAAGTGCTTGGAAGTAAATGTGGGAATTGAACTAAATTCAAATGCTTTGCAAAATGGAAATGCTAGCATTATTCTATTCTAGTTGCTAGAGGAAAGTTCATATTTTTCAAATAGGGAATACTATGCCTACTTTAGCTGCAAGAACAGTTAGAGGAAATAATTCCTAGTAGCTGTAGGAATAGTCAACCTCTAAAACTTGCTACTAAACTGGAAATAATCAAATACTATAAACTAAAAGGAGTTACTCACCAATTGGGGCCCCTTGAGTGAGTACTCAGAGATTGATCACACGCTTATATTTCAAAGCATGATTTCTTTATTCATACTTGCACAACGTGTTGATTACAAGGCATTGCTAGAAAAATAACTAAAAAATGTATTAAAACTAAGATAATGTTGATACATAGAACTTATCAAAAATACAAAATCTAAATTCTAAGGAAGATTGACTACTTTTTTTATAAAGGAAACTACTAACTAACTAATAGATCAATGCCAAAAATAGGCGGATCAAACTTATTACAAAACTAGAAAGAAGGAATACATTCACTGCATGAAGAACATAAGACTCATTCAATAGAATATATAGCAGATATAGACTCTACTACTCCCTAGATTGACTCCTAATTAAAGGTACTCAACAGACCATCTCAATATGATTTATGATCAGCTCAAAATAAGACTTATTCAACCACCGCTCCTTGTTGAGCTACAGGGACTTAGTCTTGAGCGTCATCTGATCACTGCTTCATTAAATATTTTTGCATCATAGATGTTAACAAGTACACACATATGAAATACAATGTATATTCATTCTTCACATAATTAACTATCCATTGAGCCATAACTATAACTATTGTATATATATTGCATATTATCATAGAAAGAGTGTCTCTAGACCATATTAAGGATAAGAGTAGCAACTAAAGTATTTTGAAACCAAGATCGGGAAATTGACTTTTAAAATAACTAAAGAGTTAAGTTCATAATCACACTAGAGGACATGTAAGGATCAAGACTCAGTAAATACAACATAACATCATCATTAAGGAGCCAATATTTAGGATCATTATTTTCCTCCTTCTGAGACTATTTCTAGTCCTCAAGCACTATAAAATTCCATAATTTAGCATTAATCTTGAAATCTCCCACGTTGTTGTTACTTGTACCTTCATGCTCAAGACTCCAATAGAACCCTTTATTCTTCTCCAACCTAGACCACCTAGAACTTTTTTCTTTCTTGTTATACCCTGGCTCTACTTCACTACAACTATACAAGGGCCATAGAAATATTGGTGGTTGGAATGTCAATGGCAACTAGTTCTCCTACCTAAGTTTTCCCAAGGTAATGTATCTAGGTGCTCTCTGCATGGCAATCCTGAAATTGACAATACTGTAAGGCTCTAGCTTTTTGAGTTCCATTGCTATTTTTCTCCAATGTTGGGCAAGGGCCTTTATGAAAATCTACCCCTCATTAGTTTCCATAACCTCAAATTCTCTATGCACTTCTTCATGTAAAGGAAGGATTTTGTTTCTATAGCTGTCAGTAGGAAACATATAAGTTAACTTCAACCAATTATAGTAGAGGGTCTTAGGATTCCTACTTTCAAGCCTTAGGGGGAGCATAACATGTATTTCTCTCTCCCTATAAGTTATAAGTTTCTCTCCCATGCTAAGCTCATTTTTAATCCAATACATGAGGGATCTAAGATGAATGTCACCTATATAGACTAGAGGATTCCACTTTGTGTGTAATGGTGCTGCACAATTATGGAGATAGATTTCACACAAAAAAATTATAATGGTTGTAGGGGATGATTGGAAAACATGGTAGAACTCATGGGTGTGTCTAAGTCAGGATTAAGATCCTTCATTATCCTCATCAATCTGAATAGCATATGTTCTTTTAGACACAAAGCATAGAACTTTGAAGGTGGTCTACACTTCATAAGCTATGGGATCATACCTATAATAGTCTCTACCTTATGTTTAAGATAATCTATCTCCTACTTTTTTTCATTAATAACCTTTTGAAATTTATTCTTCTCAATTTCCCACTCAATTTTTTTGTATTTCATGTCTTTGAAAAAGTCTAAAGATATTGAATGACAAGTTAAATAATCAAGAGGGAAATGATCAAAGATTTTTACTCTAGTACCTAAACTGTTGGTACCCTCTTTTGATTGTTCTACTTGTATTTTCTACTGCAAATTATGTAGTTCTAACTAAGAAACAAGTTGATGTTGCTCTAGCTCTACCATCCTTTCTATTGTAGAAATCAAGTTGTTTAGTCTTATCATAACAATACCTTTGACTGACTACCTTTCTATCTCTTGAATGTCTAATTTTTTTTTGCATGGTTGTAATTTCCTCTCCAACTTCATGAACATATATTACTTCAAGGGAAGCATCATCAGGTAGTTCCTTAGTTATATCATCATGTTTTGCAATGGGGTCAACATATGCTACCATTATGGAATCATTTTCCTCCAAAGGTGAACCCAGGGGACTTCTTTCTATTCTTTCTACTTCTTTCATTTCCCTTTGTTCATTAGGTTCTTCAATATCCATGGGAAATTCTTCATGTGGATGATCCTCCTTTATAATATTAACAATAGATATTCCTTCTTGTGGTACTTCAGTGATAAATTCAGAGGTTTCAAGAAGAATTTTTGTCATAAATCCCACATTCTGCTCTAAATTTTTCTTTCCAAGTTGAGAACTTTGTTTAGAAGTTTCTTTAGTGGTTGTAGGAGTTCTCTTTTTGCTTCTTTTGGTAGTAGACCTCGTCGCAGGAGTGGATGTTGTAGGAGATTTTGTATCTTCTCGCTTCCTTATCTTAGAGCTAGGAGTAGCATATTCAAGGTCTTGTGCTTCCTCAACCTCTTAAGTACTCTCATAAATTTTATGTTTCCCCCTTTCTTTTATAGAAGCTTCCCTAGTTCTTGCAGGATTATGTGACGAAGTCCTAGGAGTAGGGTCTAAAACATGGGTTTCTTTAATATTAACAATAGTTGATTATGTGAAATCTCATTCATGAGATATTGCAGCTGTAGGAGTTTTGACAATAGGGTATTCCCTAGAAGATGAAGTTCTTGCAATAATTTTTCCAGTCCCCCTAGGATTTTTTATTCTTTGCATTAAATAAATAGCTCAACCCCTAGGTCCTATATCTTCAATTGGACCCTTCTAGCAACTACAAACTCATCCCAGGTCATGTGAGAGACATCTCTTAATGACCTTTCTACCATTAATTTAATCAACCCATGATGACTAACTGAAATAAGTTTTCCCCTTTGAGTTTCCCCAACACTAATGGTAAGAAAATGATATACATAATTTGGCACATTTACCAAATGCTTATGACGCATATGGTTCATCAATTTAAAATGCACTGAATGTAAGCAAGAAAAATTATCCTCACAGGTCAAATATCGAACAATATAGACAATTGTTTCTTTACAAGTGGTAGGTAACAAGATCCTTCTCGTACCTTGCTTCTCAACCTAAAGAGGGGGGTCTAAAGGATGTGTAAATTGTTCCCTTTTTGTTCTAGAATCACAGTCTTCATGATATCTCTCACCTACAGCTAGAAGCCCTGTTACTTTTGCAAGTATTTTCTCTATAGAAATAAATCTCAAACCCTTCACTCTGGCTTCACCATTTGAGAATGTGCTAGAAAATTCCCTTGCAATGTCATTGTCAAACCCATCTAGCTTCAAGAAATAGTTTAGCCATCCACAATTTGTAAACAACTCAATAAAAAAATTAGTCATGCTAAAGCATGGTATGAACCACAGGCTCATGCCTCACTAGAGGTCCTCCTATGATGACTTCACAAGGAAATTTCTACCACCTAATACTTTCTACAAATTTGGAAAATGCGGCTCAAACAATTTTGATTCCCTCTTGCAATCAACTTTTTCTACAACTTCCACTCTTCTTGGGAAAACCCTTTGTTCTACATTCTTGCCTAAATTTGGAAATTTTATAACTAATAATTGTGGCAAGTTAAGATTCTCAATCTTTTTGGAAACATCACTAATGCTTAGAATTTTGAAAATTTATAGGCATAATGTGGCTTGACTAATGATTTGACACTCTTTACACTTTCGTATAACTTGGACTGACGTGGACATGATGACATCCTTTCCCCCTACTTAAAGTTTGACATGTATCCACACACATAGGCAAAGGAGGACATGTTGGACTCCATAAAATTCAATAAATATATTGTAATTAAGCTAGCAGTAATGAATAAATGATGTGAGAGATAAATACAATTGTGTAACTTGGATGACCATGCAAAGTTTTATCAAAGACTCCATAATTTCATATGGCCCAAGTCATCTTGTGTGCAAATTACCCATATTCTCACTGTATCGAGAGTTGTACAACAATGCCCAATCACTAGGAGAAAACCTCGTCTTTGATGTGCTTATCATGTCATTTTTTCCTTTGATTTTGGACTAACTCTTTGTGATGCAAGACTACTTTTCTAATTTCATCCAATGCATTAAGCTACAAGATTATGTCTGTTTATGTTGCAGAGAGATCCATTTCAAGTTCTAATGTTGTTCTTAGAGTTTTATGTTCAAAATCAATGTGCATGACAGTTGTCTTCCATATAGCATTTCAAATGGCGTGAATCATGTAGTTATTTTCTAAGTTATTCTATATGCCCAAACTGCTTCAAAGAGTATGTTTGCCCAATCCCTTCTATGAATGTGTATTGTTTTGGTTAGGATTGACTCAATCTCACTATTTGTGATTTTTTCTTGACCATTAACCTGTGGATGCTAGGGGCTTGATTTCCTATGTCTTATATTGTACTCATTGATCAAGGCTATGATCAATGTGGAGGTAAATTGAGCTCCTTGATCGGTGACAAGCTCTCTTGGCACTCCATACATTGTGAATATCTCTTCATATAGAAACTTGAAAACCTTGTTGTCTCTAGCATGCTTCATAGGTCTGAATTTTACCCATTTTGTTAAATATTCGGTGCATACCAGGATGTATGAGTTACCATTTGAAGGTGGATCAATGGGTTCAACAAAGTCCAAACCCCATTTGTCAAATTGTGTTACTACAACTTGAGGATGTAGGGGCATCTCATCAGACTTAGTGGGCATGCGTATCATTTGACATATGTCACATTTCTTAGTATAATTTATTGCATCCTTGTGTAATGTAGGCTAGTAATAACCTATAGTTAATATTTTCATTTCTATCCTTTTTTCCTACAAAGTGACTATCCTTTTTTCCTACAAAGTGACCTCCACATGGTTCATCATGAAAGGCATGAAGGATATGATATATCTCATCATCTCTTAAACATATCCTCATAATCTGATTTGTTCCTATATAAAATAATTAGTTAGCTATCCAAGAAAAGTTAAAACTCTTCTCAAACAACAATCAGTTCTCCTTGGGTGAGAAGTAGGTAGGAATCTTATTTTCAGCTATATAGTTGGCAATGTCTTCATACCAAGTTGTGTTGACAACAATAGAAAACAAAATCTCATCAGGGAAACTATCATCAATAATCTCATAATTTTCCTTTGTTTGAAGTCTAGATATGAAATCTGCTACTACATTTTCCTTACCCATTTTGTCTATTATTGTGATATCAAATTCTTGCATGAGTAACAACCATCTGGATAATCTCCCTATGATTGTGGGTTTGTTCACTAGATACTTAATTGTTACATGATCAATGTGCACAAAATTTGATATCCATTAATATAAAACCTAAATTTGTTAAGATCATAAATGATTGCTAATAATACTTGTTCTGTGACAATTTATTTTAATTCAAGTCCCTACAAATTATTATTGATGATTTCATTCATAAGTGCTCCTTCTTTCTAGACTAACACTACTCCTATTGCATAATTTGATGCATCAGTATGGATGTGAAAGCTAAATGAACAATTAGGTCCCCTAAGTATTAGTTCTTGAGTGAGGACTGACTTAAGATGGAAGAAAGCTTCTTCACAGTATTTTGTCCAATTAATTTCAACATCATTTTTCAATAAGGTATACAATAGACCTCCCATTTTACAAAAATCCTTTATAAATATGCTATAATATCCAACATGGCCTAAGGATCTTCTCACATCTCTTTTATTTGTAGGAATAGGAAGGTTAAGAATGACTTTAATCTTAGCAAGGTCTACTTGAATACCAGTCTCTAAGATATTATGCCCTAATACTACTCCCTCTTGCATAATCATGAAGCATTTTTCATTGTTTAAAGACAAGTTGTGTTCCTCACATCTTTGTAGTACCTTTCCCAAATTGGTTAACACCTCATCAAATGTTATGCTATATGTAGTGAAATCATTCATGTAGATTTCCATACATTCATGTGAAATATCAAAAAATATACTAATGATTACTCTCTGGAAGGTTGTTGGTGCATTACAAAGGCCAAATGGAAGGACATAATAGGCATAAATTCCACAAGGGAATGTAAATGTTGTATTATCTTGATCCTGAGGGATAATTCATATTCTATTATAAACACTATACCCATCCAAGAATGAGAAATACTTCTTTCTTGCTAAAGAGTCTAAGACCTGATCTACAAATGGCAGTAGGAAATGATCCTTTTTTGTTGCAGTGTTCAATCCTCTTTAGTATACAAAAACTCTCTATTTTCCTCCTTTCTTGAGAATAATAACAAGAGGTGAAACTCGTTGACTGTCTCATATAGGATAGATAAAACAAGCATTAAGCAATTTCTTTAACTCAGTGTTTACTATCTCTCTAAGAGCGGGATTAACTCTTCATTGAAATTGTCTAGTTGGCATATTATATTCTTTGATGTAGATTCTATGAGTACACATTTTAGGCTCCAAATATTTCATATCACTCTAATCCCAATAAAAACCTTGTTTGTGATTTTGGAGTAGTTTTGTCAATGAGAATTGTTCGTCTTGTTTACCTTAATCAAGGGTTTAGATAGTCGGTGGTAACAAAATGTAGTTTCTTTTCATTTTTACATTTTCTAAGTCCCAAAATTTGGTGCAATGATGGGGAACAATGTATATTAAATCCCCAAAATGTGTGAAGGAAATCATGTAAAGACTGGCACGTGATTTAAATAAAGAATCAAAAAGAAAACCTGCCTCAGACTATGACAAGACAGTGAGTTGTCAGTATGGTGACGGTTTATTTCCACTAAGGTTTGAGAGTGGAATGAAGGGTCCAATGATAGACAAGGATATGTGTTAAGTGTTCCTAGAGGTTGGAGTGAATACAACACACCTTTTTGGTAGTTTGAGTGACTGTCGTAGAGGGTTTTCTTGCATGACTATCACAATGGAAAGTGATTTGGTGTATGTGCCTTAACTTCAAGGTTAAGGGTTTGTGGAGGGGTCCAAATGTGTATGCAAAGGACTTCTAAATGATAATAGAGATCAAGAACCATGAGTGCAAGGTTGATCCTAGGGATGGGTCTATTGAGTGTAATAAGGATATAATGTTGTGTTGTGGGATAGTCACATCAAGATTATTAGATTGTTTGTAAAGAATTGTGTGTTTGTGTTGGTATAAATAGACCAAGCAACTCGAGAGTCTTCAAAGAGGGTTTGTTAGAAAATAATTTATATCCAAATAAAAAATTTTAATGTATGGTGTGACTATCTCATAGGACAGTGAAAGGTATTTTTTATTTTTTTGGGTTTAGAGATTGTTGTTAAATAGAATAGTGAAGGGAGAGTGAGTGGACAAAGCCCAAGGAAGTCTAGAAGAGTCTAGGGAGTTGGTGACAAGGAATAAAGGGTTCAAAGAAAGGAGTCCTAAGTAAAATGGTTAATGGTAGGTCTACGATAGTAAATAGAAGAACAAAGATACGTATGGCATGAAGTAATGATCAAAGTTAGGAGTACATCATTAGTGTTGTAAAGACCAGTGTTGGATGGAACTAAGCATGTGTTAAGAAGTATTAGAATGAGAGTAGAATGAGATAAAAGAGTTATTATCATAGGAATAAGTAGAAGGAATAGAGTTTGTACATGGACAAGTGTTAGTGAACAGATTTGTCCTTCAACAAAGAATACACAAATTGACCCCAAAAACCCAAAAAGAAAAAAAAATGTTACTAACAGTTGGATAAGTCATCATTGGATTGATGACTTTCCTCTGAATTGAGAGGTATATTTCCCTCTTAGAAGGCTTGCAATGAATAAAAATGTTGGTATTATTTTCACCAAAAAGAAATAGAGGCATTAATTCCTAATCATAACGATGAAGTAGATGCAAAGAGATTCAAATACAAAAATAAGATGAATGCAAGAAAAATGATACAAAGCCCATTTTCCTGACACCTAAAAATGATAACAAAGAAACAAAGAATATAACTCTCTTTCAATAGATAAATTAATCTGGAATCAAAGTTTCAGAATTAAGTATCCATATAGCCTATTGTGACAAAATGATACTGAAAGTAACTATAAAGGGACACAGACCGATATAATCTAATAAGAACATTAATGAATTATGATGCAAGGACAGTTGGGAAGAGGGGCCAAAGGCACACCCTAATCCAAATCTACCTTGTAGAGATCACACACGAAAGCAATAACACAATAAGTGAGAGAGAGAATGTAGAACAAATCCTTTTATTCATCAAATAGATTCATACATGTCAGGCTGTAAGGCCTTCTTAGTTAGGGCTAGATATAATAATTCAATTACAACAGTCCTCCAACATGCATGGATTCAGAAATTATCTTCAATCTTCTAACTCCTAACTTCTACCAAAACTATCTCCTAAAACTACAACCAATGACTACATTATATACAAGAGGCTACCGAAACAAGTCGGCCTTCAGATCCACCATTAATAGAAGGAATGACCAGATCTAGGTCCACATGCTTCCCAATGATTGATACCAACATTAAATCCATGACCATAATTAAGTGCACAAATCGACCTCAATAAAAAACTAAATCAAATAACTCATTAAGAAAGGTTAACCGAGCGCCAGGAAAGGATAACTGAGCGGCAGGGAATTAACTGACCAACTCGGTTAAGGAAAGAACCCGAGAAACTACCAAGCCAAATTGGTCAAAGAAGGAACCGAGAAACATAGAAAACTCAAACTTGTTTTTGGTGATAAGAGATTTCCAAGGACCCGAGATGCTCCTGCATCAGACACCGAGGGTTATTTGAAATGATTCTCTGAATCATGCAGTAGGTAAAACCTAAGCTGAATCCAACTCAGATTGTGAAATCCATGAACTATCTTCAATCACTTTGTTCTTCCAATTTACCAGATATTCCATATATTGTCTTCCTCTTGTGCTTCTACCAACTCTTTGTTCCAATATCTGCTCAAATTCTTATGTATGTCTCTTAGGATAATCATTCGGTAATGTCATTTCTTCATCTGATTCATGGTACTAATAAAAATCAGCAATGTTGAATATAGGTTATATGTCCATGTCATCAGGTAACTCAATCTCATAAGCATTTACACTGTCAAATCTCCTCAATATCCTGCAAAGACCAAATTTCTTCATCTTCATCTTCTCATATGTTCCAACAGAAAATCTACCTTTCTTTAAGTCTACCATTACTTCATCTCCAATTGCAAAATTTTTATGTCTTCTTGATCTATCTTCTCTATCTTTGTATTTTTTATTACTTTTCTCCAACTTATGTTTCACTTCTTCGTGCAATGTCTTCATGAACTTAGAAAACTTTACTCCTTCATCACTTCTCTATTCTTCACCAGTAATATCCTTCAAATCTGATACACCTCTCGATGGTATACCATTAACAATCTCAAAAGGTGTTTTTCCAGTACTCCTATTCACTAAATTATTGTATGTAAACTCTTCTTGTGCCAACACATAATCCCAATTACTCAGTGTATCACCTACTAAGAATCTCAAAAGATTACCCAAACTTCTATTCACAACCTTTGTTTTTCCATCAGTGTGTGGGTGAAATGTATAACTATACCTCAACTCGGTGCCGAACTTTCTCCAAAGAGTCTTCCAAAAGTATCTAATAAATTTACTATCTTGGTCAGAGATGATACTCCTTGGTAATCCATGCAATCTAACAATTTCCTTAAAGAAAAGATCTTCTATATGCACTGCATTTGATGTATTTCTACAGGGTATAAAATGTGCTATCTTATAAAATCTATCCACAACAACAAATATAGAATCATTACCTCTTACTGTCTTCGGTAAGCCAAGAACAAAATCCATACTGATATCAATCCAAGGTTTCTCAGGAACAGAAATTGGTATATACAATCCAGTATTCTAACTTACTCCCTTTGCAACTTGACAAATTCCACAACTTCTGACAAATTTATGAACATCTTTATACAACTACGACCAAAAGTATTTCTCCTTAAGAAAATTCAATGTTTTGTCAATGCCAAAATGTCCAGCCAAACCACTACTATGTTTCTCCTTTATCAAATTAGTTCTCATTGATCCTCTCAGTATACACAACTGAATAACTTTAAACAACATACCTTCCTAAATGAAATAGTCTTCCCATTTAGTACTCGGTTGATCTTGAATAGGTGCTCTATACTTTCTCCACGGCTCATAAAAATTAGGATCAATTTCATACAATACTTTCATATCATCAAAACCAAGAACTTCAATTCTCATCTCGGTCATCAAAGATCTTCTTCTACTCAATGCATCAGCAACTCAGTTAGTGACTCCACTCTTATGTTTTATCATGAATGTATAACTCTATAAATATTCAACCCATTTCATATGTCTCTGATTCAACTTATTCTGACTACCCAAATACTGTAAAGCCTTATGATCAGTATACAACACAAATTCACTCGGTATCAAATAATGTCTCCATTTCTTTAGGGCTTGAACAATAGCATAGAATTTTTGATCATACATAGAATATTTCCTTTTTTCATCATTCAACTTCTCACTAAAGAAAGCAACAGGTTTTCTTTCTTGACTCAACACAGATCCTATTGTACTACCACTTGCATCACATTAAACTTGAAATACCTTATTGAAATCAGGCAATGCTAACACAATTAATTCACCAACCTTCTGCTTCAGAGTCTCAAAACTTTTATCAGCTCCATGTGTCCACTTGAATTCTCTTTTATCTCCTCTCATAGTCTCAGTCATAGCATTACAAATTAAACTGAAATTCCTAATGAACTTTTGGTAAATAATTGCTAAACCATGAAATTATCTTACCTCACTAGCATTCTTAGGTGTAGGAAAATTCAAAATAGCTTCAACCTTTTTAGGATCTATTTTCAAACCATCAACTAAAATCACAAATCCCAAATACACAATCTCCTCTTTCATGAAAGAACACTTTTTTATATTTATCAACAACTTTTATTCCTTCAATCTCTATAATACTTGTTTAACATGAAACAAATTCTCTTCTCTATTCTTATTGAATAATAGAATGTCATCTAGGTATACAACCACAAATTTACCTAAGAATTTCTTCAAAACTTCATTCACCAATCTCATAAAAGTACTCGGTACATTAGTTAAACCAAAAGGCATAACCAACCACTCATACAAACCTTCTCTTGTCTTAAAAGTAGTCTTCCACTCATCACCTTCTCTGATTCTGATCTGATGATATCCATTTTTCAAATAAATTTTGGTAAAATACTTTGCTCCAGTCAAACTATCCATTATGTCATACATTCTCGGTATAGGAAACCTGTATTTCACTATTATCTTATTGATTACTCTAGAATCCGTACACATTCACCATTCTCCATTCTTCTTAGGTGCCAATACAGTTGGTATTGCACAAGAACTCAAACTTTCTCAGATCAAACCTTTTTGCAACAATTCTTGAATTTGTCGGTTCAATTCCTAATTTTTGGTAGGTGTCAACTAATGTGGTGCCTTATTCAGTAAACTAGCTCTAGGGATTAGATCCATGCAATGATCGATTCTTCTCTTCGGTGGAAAACCATCAGGTACATTATCAAAAATGATCTCTATATACTTGGTGAGTATCTTATCAATCTCTTTAGGGATGCTATCCTTTTTTTTCTTACTTGGTTTGTTAGGAATCACAACAAAACATACATCATTCTTCTTCAAATCTTTAATAAACTTTCTTCCTTCCATTAACAAAACTTTCACAAATGGACAAACACTACTAATAGGTTCTTCAATCAAAGGTAACAAGATTTTCCTTCTCCCATCAGCCCAAATAGTATATTTATGCAATCTTCGATCATATATAGAATGTCTATCATATTGCCAAGGTCTACCCAACAAAATATGACAACAATCCATAGGCATGATATCACATAACACCTTATCATAATACTTTCCAATTTTCAAATTCACATAACATTGTTCACTGACCAAGAGTGTATGCTCATCCTTGGTCCATGAAATTTGATAGGGTTTCAGGTGTTCCAACCTTTCCAACTGCAAATTTGTAACCATTTCCTTAGATACCAAGTTCTCTAAGCTTCCACTATCAATGATTACCTTCCACACTTCATCTGAAACTCTACATCTGGTTTTGAACAAACTTTTCCTTATCGGATCTTCTTTATTACTTTCACTCCAAAGTTCTCTCCTTACCATCAAGTTATTTTCCTTCCCAGGCTCATTTGATGAGTCTTCTTGCACCAAAGCATTTCTACTACTGCCGACCTTCTTACTTGCATGTGTACACTCAAATGATCTATGTGCTTCTTCTCCACAATTGTAACAAGTTCCTCAAAATCCACCTCTTTTATAGCCACCTTGGTAGTTATTGCCTCTTCCTCTAGCCAAACTTTCACCTTTCTACTCGGTCTTGTCTTTATCCAGATTTGTCTTTTCCAGATCAAATATATTGTTTTCACCATAATATCTACCTCTTTCTCTAGGGAATCTACCATCTCTACCTCTTTGTCTTTTCTCATGTCTTTTGTTCAATTTCTCCTCAACTTTCAAGAAAAACTGATAAGCTTCCTCAATTTTTTCCAATTTAACCAAAATGATTTCTTCTTGGATGGAAACTCTCAATCCATTCAGGTACCTAGAAATTATTTCCACTTCATCCTCATCAAGTCTAGATCTAATATCTAATCTATAGAATTCCTCAGTATAATCTTTTATCAAGCTATCTTTCTTCCTCAAACTTTGCATTTGCCTAACTAGGTTAATCTGATAATCACAAGGTAAAAACTTGTCTTTCAACTTATTTACCATCTTATTCCATACCTTAATTTTGTCTTTGCCTTTCCTTTTTTTGTCCAATTGTAGATGCTCCCACCACAAGGATGCATGAATCTTCAACTTTGTGCTTGCAATATTCACCTTCTTTTCCTCAAGAACATTGTCATATTCAAAATACTTATCTGCATCTCACCTCCCATGAACTATCTTGAAACCCTCTGCAGTTGTAGGCCAGATCCCAATCTGTTACCCCACAAAAAATTAACTAGGGTTTGACAAGAAGGAACCCTCAAACCTAGGTTCACAAATCTAGATCCAGATCTAGATCTCAACCTTCACTCTGATACCACCTAACATAAGGACGGTCGGGAAGAGGGGCCAAATGCACACCCTAATCCAAATCCACCTTGCGAAGATCACACATGGAAGAAATAACACAAGTGAGAAAGAGAATGTAGAACATATCCTTTTATTCATCAAATAGATTCATACATGCTGCGTTGTAAGGCCTTCCTGGTTAGGGCTAGATATAAGAATTCAATTACAACAGTCCTCCAACATGTGAGGATTTAGAAATTATCTTCAATATTTTAACTCCTAACTACTACCAAAACTATCTCCTAAAACTAAAACCAATGACTACATTATATACAAGAGGATACCGAAACAAGTCGGCCTTCAGATCCACCATTAACAGAAGGAACAACCAGATCTAGGTCCACACGCTTCACAATGATCGATACCAACATTAAATTTGTGACCATAATTAAGTGCACAAGTCAGCCTCAACAGAAACTAAAACAAATAACTCGGTAAGAAAGGTTAACCGAGCACCATGAAAGGATAACTGAGCACCAGGGAATTAACTAACCAACTCGGTTAAGGAAGGAACCTGAGAAACTACTGAGCCAACTCAGTCAAAGAAGGAACCGAGCAACACAAAAAAGTCAAACTTATTTTTGGTGATACAGGATTGCCAAGGACCCGAGATGCAGGAATAGGAAGGTTAAGAATGAATTCAATCTTAGCAAGGTCTACTTGAAGACCATTCTATGAGATATAATGCCCTAATACTACTCCCTCTTGCATCATCATGAAGCATTTTTCATTGTTCAAAGATAGGTTATGTTCCTCACATCTTTTTAGTAGCTTTCCCAAATTGGTTAAGACCTCATCAAATGTTATGTCATATGTCGTGAAATAATTCACGTAAATTTCCATACATTCATGTGAAATATCAGAAAATATACTAATGATTACTCTTTGGAAGGTTGTTGGTGCATTACAAAGGCCAAATGGAAGGACATAATAGGAATAAATTCCCCAAGGGCATGTAAATGTTTTTTTCTCTTGATCCTGAGGGACAATTCATATTCTATTATAACCACTATACCCATCCAAGAATGAGAAATACTTATTTCCTGTTGTAGAGTCTAAGACCCGATCTATAAATGGCAGTAGAAAATGATCCTTTTTTTTGCAGTGTTCAATTCTCTTTAGTATACACAAACTCTCCATTTTCCTCCTTTCTTGGGAATAATAAAAAGAGGTGAAACTCACTGACTATCTGATATAGGATAGATAAAACTTGCATTAAACAATTTCTGCAACTCAGTGTCTACTATCTCTCTAAGAGCAAGATCAACTCTTCGTTGAAACTGTCTAACTGGCATACTATCTTCTTTGATGTAGATTCTATGAGTACACATTTTAGGGACCAAATCTTTCATGACACTCTAATCCCAAGAAAAAACTTGTTTGTGATTTTAGAGTATTTTTGTCAATGACAATTGTTCCCCTTGTCTGAGTTTATTATTGATATTCAACATTGGCAAGGTGAGATTTCTACTTGCTTTGTTAACTCAACCAATGATGCTTCAGTTAGAGGTGGCATCTGAATCTCATGAGGCACCAATTTTAAAATTTTCTTCGACTACAGGAAAATGTAATGAATAAGGCTCAAGGAGGATAGATTATAGTGAGCATTTCTAACCAAATGAGTAGCCAAAATGTTTCTCACTAGGTCCATAATTGTTCCGCATTATGCATGTGAGTACATCATCTTCCTCTTGCAACTATAGGAAAGGATCTTTTTCTAGCATCACGAGTTGCACAATTGAGTTGACCTCTTTTGCTTCCTCCCCTAGCACTAGTACATTTGGGACATATTTCTGACAGCCTTTTGTCAAAATTCCAACAGGACGTTGGACTACCAAAAAACATCACCATCAAAAACTTGTCATCGGTACGTTTGACGATGCTCAATAACATCAAAATTATGACACCAATATGTGTTGGATTTATAAAAAGAGGTTGCATCTAAAGATACTATTTGTCCGACAACATCCTCTTCAGTGGAATTTGATAGGTTGTCAAGATTCTGAAGACCGTCAGGGGCTGCACATCTAATGAGGATGCTGTCAGACATACAACATCCTCGTTGATGGAATTTGACAGGTCATCGAGATTCCAATGACTGTTAGGTGATGCACATCTGACAAGGATTTTATCGAACATACAACATCCTCATTATTAGAATTTGACAAGTCGTCAGACTTATGACGACTGTTAGGGCTCCACATCTAACGAGAATTCTAACGGACATACAACATACCCGTTGATGGAATTTGACAGGCGTTTCGATGAAAAAAATATTTTTTTAAAAATAAAATAATACAAAATAAAAGGATTGTGAATCCAACCTATGATATTGACTAGGAAGCATCTAGAGGTCAATTTCTATGATTTTATATCGCTCACTACAAATAAAATTCTAGTTAACCAGCAAACATCAAACATAGAAAAAACAAATGAAAGGATTCCAAAACATAATTATTAAAATTATTACAACATTGTAAAAGAAAATTTCTCTTCAGTCATTGAACATCATAACACATTTATAAAAAAATAATTTAAAAAAAAATTAAAAATATTAACATCTAAGGACTAATAATATTAACCAAAATTTGACTTTAATTCTAATTAATCAAGGATATTAAACTTCAAATATGTAAATTCTTTTAAGATATTTATGCATAATTAATCATGTTTTGAAGGTCATTGAAAGACCATTTTGAATGTAAGGGGGGTAATATTTAAGTATAAAAGAATGTAAGTTAGAATGTAAGTTATCGAGTTGACAACTATGTTGTCAACTTGACAACATAAACTTATGTAATTAGACCAATCAAAGGGTAGTTAATGGTTGGTTCATGGAAGTTCAAGGTTGGTATTCAATTGTAAGGGATGATACAAGTTTATAAATGATGTAAGGGTCAGAGAATGGCCAAGGGAGGAGAAGTAATATGTTGAAATCAATAAAGTTGTTAAATTTTGTATAAACCTTACTCTGGCCCGAGAAACAGTCTTGTTCTCAAATATTGTTAATGACTGATATGTTTTCCTTTTGATGAATCAATGATCTAGGATTCTCTTACATTGAATTAAGATTATTTTGGTTTTTGTGGCATTCAAATTCATTTTGTTTTGACAAAGAACCAAGTATTTTAGTCACTGGCTATCTAAACCCTTGATTAAGGTAAACAATGGTAACAAAATGTTGTTTCTTTTCTTTTTTACATTGTCCAAGTCCCCAAATTTCATACAATGATGGGGAAAAATGTATATTAAATCCCCCAAAGGTGTGCAGGAAATCATGCAAAGACTGGCACATGATTTAAATAAAGAATCAAAAAGAAAAGTTGTCTCAGACTATGACATGACAATGATTTGTTAGTATGGTGATGGTTTATTTCCACTAAGGGTTGAGAGTGGAGTGAAGGGTCCAATGATAGACAAGGATATGTGCTAAGTTTTCCTATAGGTTGGAGTGAATACATCAAACCTTTTTTGGTAGTTTGAGTGACTGTCGCAGAGGGTTTTCTTGCATGACTATCACAATGGAAAGTGATTTGGTGTATGTGCCTTAACTTCAAGGTTAAGGGTTTGTGGAGGGGTCCAGGTGTGTATGTAAAGGACTTATGAATAATGATAGAGATCAAGAACCATGAGTGCAATTTTGATCCTAGGGATGGGTCTATTGAGTGTAAGAAGGACATAATGTTGTGTTGTGGGATAGTCACATCAAGATTATTAGATTGTTTGGAAAGAATTGTGTGTTTGTGTTGGTATAAATAGACCAAGTGACATGAAAGCCTTTAAAAAGGGTTTGTTAGAAAATAATTTATATCAAAATAAATTTTTTAAATGTACAGTGTGACTATCTCATAGGACAGTGAAAGGAATTTTGATTTTTTTTAGTTTTAGAGATTGTTGTTAAATAGAATAGTGAAGGGAGAGTGCGTGGACAAAGCCCAAGGAAGTCTAGAAGAGTCTAGGGAGTTGGTGACAAGGAATAAAGGGTTCAAATAAATGATTCCTAAGTGATATGGTTAATGGTAGGACTGCGATAGTAAATAGAAGAACAAAGATACGTATGGCATGAAGTAGTGATCAAAGCTAGGAGTACATCATTAGTGTTGTAAAGACCAGTGTTGGATGGAACTAAGCATGTGTTAAGAAGTATTAGAATGAGAGTAGAATGAGATAAAAGAGTGATTATCATAGCGGAACAAGTAGAAGGAAAAGAGTTTGTACATGGACATGTGTTAGTGAACAGATTTGTCCTTCAACAATAAATACACAAATTGACCCCAAAAATCCACAAAGAAGAACAAATGTTACTAACAGTTGGATAAGTCATCATTGGATTGATGAATTTCCTCTAAATTGAGAGGTACAGTTCCCTCTTAGAAGGTTTGCAATGAATAAAAACATTGGTATGTTTTTCAGTAGAAAGAAATAAAGGCATTAACACCTAATCATAACCATGAAGTAGATGCAAATAGGTTTTAATACAAAAATAAGATGAATGCAAGAAAAATGATAAAACATCCATTTTCCTTACACCCACAAATGATAACAAAGAAACAAATAATATAACTCTCTTTGAATAGATAAATTAATCTGGAATCAAAGTTTCAGAATTAAGTATCCACACAACCTATATTTGTGACAAAATGATACTCAAACTAATTATAAAGGGACACAGGCTAATATAATCCAATAAGAACATTAATGAATTTACAGATTCATAAAAATGCTTTCATCATTTCTTCAATACCATAAATATGAGTTCATAGACCTCTACTCATGTACCAATATACTCTGCTAAAAAGATAGCCTATCCTCTGTTACAAATACAAAAATCCTCCATCTCTCTTGTAGTTCACAGACTTCTGGAAAGAAGCAGAATTGAACCCCCTTTTCCCCAAATATTTTTTACAATAAATAGCTTTCACAGGGACATCATTCATTTTTTTGTAACTGAATCTAGAAATGAAATAATAATAGTAATCATGTAACCTTTGGTCTTCTCCTTTTATCAGTTTATTAAGCTCAATGTTTTTATCTACATTATATAAAAACATTATATATATATATATATATATATATATATATATATATATATATATATATATATGGATGATAATTACAATATATATTATATCAAAATGCAGGTGTAAGTATCCTTTGATAGGTGGCATATGAATACATTAGTCATAAATAAAAATATTCTTGATGTTGGGTGGATTTAAAAATATTTATGAAAGTGAAATTGGGTCTCGGTATGGGGGGCATAAATATTTATTCCACCATTGGATCTCCTTCATTTTTGATATATTGGTTGAATCCTAATTGTGTGAAACTTGATCGGAGCGATTGAGAAAATTATTTCTATGGAAAATGTTATGCAGCTCTGAGTAGAGGTATAGAAAAATGTCATAACAATCAAACTTGTTGAGTTAATGTTGTTGAACCAATTAACTCGCTGCACTATCTCGACCTTGACTGAAGTGGATGAACCCTATTATACCTTGCCAATATCAAATGAACCTCATCAGATCTTAACATTTGAATAGATTTGAACTTCTTGGAACCATATTGAACCAAACATGAGCATAATACAAACTGCCCTAAAATTTATGACAAACTGTTATGAACCATAATAACCAAGTTGAACCATATTGAACTAAATCAAACCATGTTGAAACCAAATATACTTGTATTATCTTGATTGAACTAGTTTGAACCAATTTCAACTTATTTTGTTCCTTTTGCAACATCATGAACCATTGTGAACCATTCTAAACTCTGAACCAAGTTGAACTTTGAAGCACTGAATTTGTCGAACCATTGAACTAGTTTGAACCGATTGAACCAATTTGAACTTAGTTCAAAGGGGTTCAAGACTCATACTTAACAGATAAAATGTTCATCCGAACAAGGATTGATATGAGGAAAATTACATTTTGAAATTTTTTTAAATGGGGTCCATAGGGGTACCAACATTGATTCTACATGAGGACTATTTTTTTTTATTCCAAAAATAGAGAACTCCAGCATCTCTGGTCAAGGAATAGTGGCGGGATCCACTGGGAAAATAAAGTCACCAAAGAAAATGAATACAGGGAGCTACTTGCAGAGAGGGAAGAGGGGAGTATGGAAAACAACAAGACAAAACTGAAAACTAACAACAGAGTAAGCTACACAAAAAAAAAACTTTATTTACAAAAGGACAGGGCAAGTAGCCCATAGCTCCTAGAATGTGTCTGATTTCTCATTTAAAACCATCAACCAGTTGAGAGAAGTAACTCCCAATGCGAAAAAGTGGCTAATATGAAAGATGTATCATTCACAGCAACCATCCTGGGATGATCATCAAAAAAGGCCCAATAACAATACATTGCACAAGTTTCTTTAAAAACATATCAGGCCCAAAGAGCCACTCTACATCATAGACTTTTGGATGCAATATTCTGACATCATTTTGAATGAGTTGATTTGCATCATGAACACCCACATCTTCCATCTTAGAGAAGTAGGTTAGGCTTTTAATAGGAGAAAGGTTGGGGAGATGCATTGCAAAAGTGTCTTTATCAAAATCTGAAATTTGTCTTGCTGAGAAATTGTCCCCAAAGATGCATCACCAAGACCATCTTCAAAATCAAATGTCTCCATCATCGGATAACTTATATCCTATGTCTCATCTTCATAGCCAACTTAGAAAGCCTCCATTTCAACCTGCGTATGCAATATCATAGGGATGATTGAGTTTTCCTCATTTTCTTTTTGAATGTCTTCACGATCCTCCAATACTTTAGGATGCAACCATTCTTTTTGATGTGATGTGCAATCAAATGAAAAAGTATCATATTCAACCTATTTATCAAGATGAGGAACATCTTCTATCGATCTCCTCACCATTTATTTCTTCTTGTTTATGCTGATCAACCATCTTTTCCTGATTAAAATAACTTGTTGGCTTGACATTAGAGACTTCGAATGTAAAAATTCAAATCTTAGAAATAGAACAGCCACTAATAAAATTTCATCTAACTTTTCATCATTGAGTCCCTCCTCAACAAGAGGCTCACCTTGGAAAGCCATCAAAACAACTGGTTGTGAGACATAATCATCATCATACTCAACATGTAAGTGATAGTCTCCTGCCATGTTAGGAGAACTTCTTTCAATCACATGAGACATTTAAAATCTTCATTATTAAAAACTATGAAATTTTGATGATGACAAGGAATGGGGAATGATGACTTTTCTTCTTTCATCGCAACCTTATTTTGTAAAGGTCTCTTCTTGGGATGAAGATTTTGATTATAAAAATAGGTTTCAGATTGTGGTGCTTTCACATAGCTTATACTATTACATTTCATTCCACTTAACAATGTAGCATCATCTATTTTGATAGCTTCCTTTTTAGCATCTTCTAAATTTTGTACCTTCTGACGCTTTAACAAGAAATGAATTTCAGTTTGAATTGCATAAATGAAAACACACAACTGGTTACTCTCATTTGGTTTCCAAGTTTGAGGAATTTTACCCACACATCTATTGAACCTATCAATGAAATCCCTTATAGATTCATCCTCCTTTGTTTGAATTTGAAATAAATTTAATAATAGCTTGCCAACATCAATTACGGTTTTAAATCTCTCAAGAAATTTTACCTTCAGATCATTCTATCAAGTAATACAGCCATCCTACAAGTTTTGAAACCAATCAGCAGCATTTCCAATGAGGCTTTCAGTGAATAATCTCACAAAGACATCCTCTTCTTGCACACCAAGAATCCCACAGGCAACAATGTGGTCATCTAGATCATGCATTTTATCTCCAGCAAACTTAGGGAGGCATTCTCTTGACCCCCTGGGTAAAGATGAGTACTAAGACAAGGCAAAAGGCCCAATGCGAGCCCCTCATGATTGTTTTGTAACTAAAGCCATAATATATGATGAAAATCTTTAATCAGAGATTATGCAAATTAAAATATAGAGTCGCCAATCTCTTTACATGTAGAGATATTAATCATTATTGAGGAAAACAAATCTATATTGTTCTTCATTTCTATGTCCCCAACAGAGTCGCCATAAATTTGTTAGTGAATAGATTTGTCATTCAACAAAGAATACACACATTGACCCCAAAAACCCACAAAGAAGAATAAATGTTACTAATAGTTGGATAAGTCATCATTGGATTCATGGCTTTCCTCTTAATTGAGAGGTACAACTCCCTCTTAGAAGGTCTATAATGAATAAAAATGTTGTTATGTTTTTCACCAAAAAGCAATAAATGCATTAACACCTAATCATAACCATGAAGTAGATGCAAAGAGGTTCAAATACATAAATAAGATGAATGCGAGAAAAATGATACAAATCCCATTTTCCTTAAACCCATAGATGATAACAAAGAAACAAAGAATATAACTCTCTTTGAATAGATAAATTAATCTGGAATCAAAGTTTCAGAATTAAGTATCCACATAGCCTATCATGGAAAAATGATACTGAAAGTAATTATAAAGGGACACAAACCGATATTATCCAATAAGAACATTAATGAATTCACAAATTCATAAAAATGCTTTCATCATTTCTTCAATACCATAAATATGAGTTCACAGACCCCTACTCTTGTACCAATAGACTCTGCTAAAAAGATAGCCTATCCCCTGTTACAAATAGAAAAATCCTCCCTCTCTCCTATAGCTCATAGACTTCTGGAAAGAAGCAGAACCGAACCCCCTTTTCCCCAAATATTTTTTACAATAAATAGCTTTCACGGGGACATCATTCAATTTTTTGTAATTGAATCTTGAAATGAAATCATAATAGTAATCACGTAACCTTTGGTATTCTCCTTTTATCATTGTATTAAGCTCAATGTTTTTATCTACATTATAGATATAAGGCCGATAATGAAGATTTATATATCATATCAAAATGAAGGAGTAAGTATCCTTTGATAGGTGGCATATGAATACATTAGTCATAAATAAAAACTATTCTTGATGCTGGGTGGATTTAA
>BSBK01011902.1:50000-137500 GCA_027943335.1 Chamaecyparis obtusa | reverse complement strand
ATATGATGTTGTATTTATCATTCAGATGTAATCTTGGGATTCATATCTTTATCTTATATTAATTAATTAACTCTTGCGTAATCCACATCAAGGAACCTTTGAGAGTTGTAACCTATGTTATTTGTTTATGCTTTGCTTCAACAATGTACAACTTGATGTTGTTGAATGTTAATTTTTTTTTTTTAAATGCTCTGCAAACTTAGTTGCATGTTTAGGTTAAGTTCTTCTGGGTTCTTGGTGGGGCATTACATTTCACAAGATGCTAGTGTAAAGAAGATCCCACAAAAATCATTTCATATATTTTTTCTTATCCTCAAAAATCATCACTTATATTTTTTCTTATAAATATTTATTTTTGACAATCCTATCTTACATCTACCTGAGATTATTTCATATGATTAAACTTTATTGTGATAATAAAAATGAAAATAACAATAAAATATGTCTACTCCATAATTTCATACAAAGGTAAATTCATTTTAACTTTTAAGAATTCTATCATTCTACATTTCTCAACTCTTTTAATTTTTTAATTATCAAATTCATATATATTATTGATATTGCTATTGAGATTCAGTTATATTTACACTTATATATTGCTTATATATTGTTAAGATTTTTAGACTTTGATAAAAATATATTCGTCTTATTTTTAAAAGATTCAACAAAATAATATATTTAACTCTTACTAATCACCAAATTAAAGATTTGAATTGAGATCCTCATAGTAAAAACTAGCTACTTTAAAAATCTAGGGGAAATGATGAGTAGGTTCCAATGGATGCCATAGGAATTTTTATTTAATTCTCATAGTTATTAATGTAATGATTAGTTCTTTTAACATCACTGAACCAATAGTTTTGACTTTAAAGTTATTTTTAATGATGATGGCTACATATAATTGAAAGAAATCTTTCGTTAGTTCTAAAAGGCAACCAATCATTTGATGCCACATCAGCTACACAAGTATCAAATTCTTATATATTTATGATATTGGTATTGAGATTCAGTTATATTTAAACTTATATATTGCTTATATATTGTTATGATTTTTAGACTTTGATAAAAATAAATTCTTCTTATTTTTAAAAGATTCAATAAAATAATATATTTAACTCTTACTAATCACCACATTAAAGATTTAAATTGAGATCTTCATAGTAAAAACTAGATACTTTAACAATCTAGGGGAAAGCCTGAGTAGGTTCTGGTGGATGCCGTAGGAATTTTTCTTTAATACTCATAGTTATTGATGTAATGATTAGTTCTTTTGACATCACGACACCAATAGTTTTGACTTTGAAGTTTTTTTGGTTGATGATGACTACATATAATTGAAAGAAACATTTCCTTAGTTCTATACGGCAACCAATCATTTGATGCCACATGAGCTATATAAGTATGGCTATCACTTTTGAATGACCATTAGTCTCATCTTTTTCTGGCTGTATTGGACACCTTGGAAAAAAGCACATATTTGAAGATGTAGCACTGAAACCTTACCTATAAAAAGGATACTTTCCAAGTAAAGTGTCCTAAAAAAATTGGGAGTAAATTGAAATTTCTATATAGGATTTTGTGAAGAAAGAGATTAGAGTGCTCAGCTACTAGATCTTCTCCCCTATTAAACATTTAAAACTATATAATTTCCAAAACAAGAAAATTGTTGATGCTTCAAGACACATTTGAATATCCCTAGTACTAGATGCACTCTACCACTCATTATGCATCTTCGTCAACCCTAACCATGAAACACAAAACAAATTTTTACTTTTCCAAAATTGAAATGCATGTTGAATACTATATCTACCTTCCACCACCCTATGAATCCAAGCAGAAGACTTTCCAGTCTCTATGTGTAATTCCATATTCCCTCTAGTAATGAATATCAACAGTCAATTCTGACCATTTTTGACAGATGTCTTCAATCTTCCATTAAATAATCCACATTTACTGAAAAGTAAATCAATGTTATATAAATTAATAATATACTAGGAGTGCATAACCAAGAAAAATCTATGGAATAACCAGAAAAGACCAACTTGTAGTACCATTTCTTATCTATTTCATGAAACTTTTCTTATATGACACCTAGGATTTTTCCTCCCGAAGATGTGCATTTTCATTTATCATTTTGATCCATTTGGAAAGATTTAAACATGACATGAACAAGTAATAAATTTGTTTCTCTCTTTCACACAATAGAGTCCATAGACATGGGAATCTTCAATTAAAGTTCAATAGATGTATAGAATTTTTTTTTTCTAGTGGAATGCCTTTTGTCGTTAACTTTTAGAAGATTTTAGAATAATAAAGTATTTAATTTCTTTAAATTTGTTCTTGTTGGTGATGACTACATATAATTGAAAGAAATATTTCCTTAGATCATTGTGATTGTAGGCTCGAGTATTTGATGATCCACTATGCGAGGAGATATCCTAAGAAAACAATAAGGGCTAGAGATTGCTTTGTGATCTAACGGTCTTGATGTTTTCAAATAAAGACTACCAAGACTGCAATCAAGGGCTCAAACTAGTGTCTATGACTACAACATTTTACCAGTGTTTTGCATTTGGAAAGTGGAGCACATCTCACACTACTTAGTTCTCAATTTTGTTCTCTATTAACACTTAAGACACACCTTCTAAGACTGTTGCAACATTTGAAAATTGGTTTACTTGCCAAGCTGAGAATCACATGATTTGTGTTAGTGATTCTAGAGTCAACATAGCAGGTGGGGCTATTTTGGGATCATAGATAGAGAGGGGGAAAGGGCCCAAAACACAACAAGAAATGACATGAAAGAGCACAGGGTGGAAAGAAAGAGGTGAATAGGGGCCTAGCATAGGCAGCTTCAAGCAACAAGACATTGCATGAGAACTATTTGATGAAATGATGAAATCCTATATGAGACTATGACACATTTAATTAATTAATTGCTTACTAATTTACAATAGTAGGGGAAGATAGCCATGGAACCCCCACCTGATACAGATACATATAAGCAGATAGTGGACCGCTTGAATAAGCTAGAAATTGATGATGCAGCTTTGAAAGACACATGTCTTTCTTTATCCAATGTTTCCCATAAGCTCCTTGATCGACTCCTTGGAATAGAAGCAGAAAATCAATCACTCAAAGACAACATGGAAACCCTTACTTTTGAAATTTCCACCCTCAAACAACAAGCTATAACGATCTTATACACAGTTTCTCATCCACCTTCAAATCACAAGAAATGGGTATTAAAACTGATTTCAAATCTGTCGTTGCACAATTGAATGAACTCGATAGAATCAAAATAGAACAAGCTGATTTGGTTGCCAAACATTCTTCACTAATGACTGAAACATAGGAGAAAGTCAAATCTTGGGCCTCTATCTACAATAACAATGTTACTATTACACCTCTCTCCAGTGTTGTGGAGGTAGTCCAGGGTAAGATGACTGATGAACACATGAGAAAAAAATGTGAGTTGAATCTGCATGTCTATGGTCTCCCCTCTACTATTGATCCATCCTCTGCTAGACAATCCTTCCTCAAGGACTAGCTTGATATTCCTGATATTATACTCGATAGCTCCTAGTTGGATCGGGATGGTACACTTGTCATTAGGTTCTCTTCTCTACACGATAGGTTATAAGCTCTTAGAGAGAAGAGGAAATTATTCACTCTTCCCTCAAAGATTTATTTGGATGAGGATCTCACTAGATCATAGAGGGCAGAACTCAAACATGCCAGATCCCTAGTTGCTAAGGCCATACATAATGGGAAATGGGCAGTTGTTAGGACCCTTAGATCAGTTATTCAAGAATCTTGCCCTGCTAGGTGGGAATTGAGACAGGGCACTACGGCCAAATGGTGGTCACACTGGAAATTGCATAGGGGTGTGCTACCCCCCATCTAGCTCACTTCTCCTCAACTTGTAGAATGGTAACATTTCTCTTTGGTCATTACCAGGTCCTCTTCAGGATGCGGTCAGGTCTATTGATATCTTGGCAGTTACAGAGACACATGAGAGTCCTGCACATCCCCTCCTGGGTTTCATCAATTATCAATGGTTATCTATATGCAAAGAGGAGGTCCACAATTCTGGTGGTGTATGGGGCTCTAGTGGTGTGGTCTATTTGATTCAGGATAGCCTTTTCAGCGCTATCTCTATAGTCTTTTGGGATGTATTTGCTAGATTCATGTGGATTTAGGTAAATCACATTGGTCACCACCAAAGAGATGTCTTCATTGCGGTCTTCTACTTCCCACCAACCTCCTTACCATATGCAATTCATAGTGCTGAGGATGGGATCCTTTTCAAGATCCTCTGGAGGCCATCTCTCGATTCAATGCCTCAAGTGATATCATCATCCTTGGAGATTTCAATGCATAGACTAAGGAGTTACAGTCACCTATACATTGTCGGGACACTGATTGGACTTGCACTTGTGAGTTAGATTCATCTAGCCTTGGGCTTCAGCATACCTCAAAGCACTATAGTGGGCCATTAGCCACTTATGGTTGCCACCTCCTCCAGCTTTGTGAGTCTTCATATCTAATCAATCTAAATGACCTTTCTTTCTCTCTTGGTTCTAATCTTTTCACATGCTCACCTCATTATAGTGGTGCTAGTCTGGTCGATTATGTGTTCACTATAGCCTCCTTTATCCCCTCCATCTGCCGCTTCACCATCTCCCACCTTCCTTTGGCTAATCATGCTCTTTTGAGCCTTGTGCTCCATTTCTCCCCTCTTCACCCACCTCACCCTCCCAGCCTCCCAAGTATTTTGGGACACGCCCCTAACCTTGTCTGCTTCCACTATGCTGAGGGGTATTATGGCCTTTTCACCTTCCACCTGCATTGACTCCTCTCCCCCATGATATTTTTTGAGTATAGCCATGTTACCTCCATGTTTGATCTACTAATCAAGGCCATTTGGGAGTTGACTTTCCTTTCCATCCCCCATCACCCTATCTTCAAATCTAAACATTGAAACACTTGCCCCATGAACTATTTGTACGACGATGACTATAAAGCTTTCCACCATAGATTACGTTTGGCCTTTGAGTCCCTCCTTTCAAATTTTCTTAATCTCGGTTACTCCTACCTTAGATTTCTTCATGCAAAGAAACATCCTTTCATTTCTTCACAGTGCAAAGCCTTGTCTAACACACTTATCTAGGATCCTAAGCTCTTTTGGCATACCTTATTCTCGCAGCACCCCCCCTCTTCCCTCCACCATCGACCTTGCCTCCCTCATCTCCCACACCTCCACTCTCTATGACATCATAGGCCAGCCTTCTCTCCACCTCATGCCACCCCCTCACTGCCATATCTTCACTACATCCAACATTCACAAGGTTGTCAGATCTATGAGATGCAGTAGAGCAGCTATTGAGGATGGTTTTTAGGCAGAGCTCCTTAAGCTCAGTATCACAGTGCTAGGCTCTTATCTTCCCACACTCTTTAATAAAGTGGTTTTGACTAGCTTCCCCGAGGCTTGGTCAAGACATGTGATACATTCGATGCACAAGACTGGATCAATCTCAGACCCTAGAAACTACAGAACTTTCATGATTGGGCATACCTTTTCCAAACTCTATGCGACGACATTGAACACTATTCTTTCTTCACAGCTTGATAGGTTGGACTACAGGGCTAGACGTCTAGCCATTTTCCCTGTAGATTACCAAACCATGGACTACATTTTGACACTAGGGGTGATCATTGAGGAGGCCTACTTTCACTTTGCAAAAGTCTATTGCTACTTCATTGACTTTCGTAAGGCATTTGATTCCATCCCCCAAGTGGCCCTTTTTCAGAGACTTGGAGACATTGGGATATCTGAGATTCTTTTGACTACCATTATGAAAATTTACAAGCATGTTGAGGGAAAATTTAGGACTCCAAAGGGCTTCTTATACCCTATTTAGAGCACTATTGGGGTGAAACAGGATTGCCCTCTTTCCCCCACCTTATTTTGTATCTACATTGACGAGCTTGAGGGCTTCATCAGAGATTCATCTCTCCTAGGTGATGGATGCTATTTACACTAGGTCTTAGTTTCCATTCTTCTTTTTCTAATGATGTGATTCTCTTAGCCTCCTCACATGAGGGTCTCTAGAGAATTCTTGATATCTTGGCCTCCTTTTGTGATTTGAGATAGCTTGTGGTTAATTTGGGGAAGATATGGGTCATGGCCTTAAACTCCTTAAAAAGCTCTCATTTACACTTCTAATTCTAGGGATAGGAGATCAAGATTGCCTTGGCATAAACATATGTTGGGGTTAAGTTTTTCGATCCTCGCTTTAGTTTGAGACCTTCTATTCAGCCCAGAATCAGTAAAGGGATGGGTTCCCTCACCATGATCAAGAGACAATGCTTTAGACACCACTTTCAAGACACCTCATCCAAGTTATCCCTCCTGGATTCTCTATTTAGACCTATTGTACTCTATGGCTCTATTGTTTGGTGACCATCTCTTCTTGATTTCAACTGGGCTTCTATTGAGCGTATACAGACTCTCCTCCTTTGATGTATCATTAGATGTCATAGTACCACCTCCCACAGCAGCATCATGGCTGAGTTCAGGGCTCATCCCTTTAGGTTGGGAGCCATCTTCAACCTGGTTTGGTTTCTTCACCGCCTACATTACTTCGCAAACTCTTCAGATGACCAAAGTAGATACTCTTACCTTGCCTATTGCTCTTCTATTGAGTTGGCTAGATCTGACACCTCTCCTAGAGCTTATTGTTGGTATGCTCAGGCCACTTACCTTTTAGGTTCCATCAGGATTGATATTGATCACCTACCCCCCTTTCATTTTTCTTTGGATGCTCTGGCACATCTTCTCCCCTCTAGACAAGAGTTGAATGAGCATGTTAGACTTGACATCTATAGGTAGTACATCATCTTGAACTGGACCAACCCTAGTGGGGACTTACATCCGAGGATAGATTTTTATGCTAAGCACTTCTTACACATTCAGGATGGGATCATCGTTTGACCCAAATATGTATCACAGCATTGGTGCCATGCTCTTTGGATCACTCTAGGATCTTTCTAAGTTGGCTCTCACTACCTACGAATGCAGATTGATCATCACATTGACAAAGAGGATTGCATTTGTTGTTTATGCACATTGTCTAACATTTAGACTAAGGCACATTTCATTTTCCACTGTCCTATATACTATGAGATCAGAGGGAGATTCTATTTCTTATTTAGAGATTCCAACTCCTTGACTTCCTTCTTTTGTTACTCTGACAAGAGATGTTTGGCACTCTATTTACGGGAGATGGTATGGCTCTATGACTAGTGCCTGCAGCTTATATTTCCCTAGAAGTAGGTCATTGAGTAGCTCATTATAGATTTCTTCTCTCCCTCACACTTGGCTTGGGGTGTGAAGTGGCACTCATGTGCATCTTCCATTGGTCACTTCAGATTTGTGAGACCTCGCAGTGCTTCTATCCATCAATGGTAGACCACCGATAGATCATGACAATGGGTCCATACCCATACTCTTCCAGGTCACTATCCTTCTGTGTTGGATTTATTTCTGCTCGGGAAGGACTGCTAGTCCTTGCCTTGGTGGTTCTTTGTTCTTTCTCTTCTTCTTCTTGTTTGGTTCCTTGTTCTTTTAGCATGTTCCCCCGACCACTGTTTGGTGGTCCCCTAGTTTTTTGCTATTTTGGCTATATGATTCATGTCCCATAGACCCTTGTTGGTCTTCCATTAGACATTACTAAATTTATCTTATCTTATAATCACTATTCAAAAATTTATTTTAATTTTAATTTCTAAAATAAAATCTTTAAGAGTTTAATGTTTTAAAGAATCTTTGACAAAGTGAACTTTATGAGATTTTCACAATCCATATCAATGTATTCTTTCTTCTTTATTCTGGGTTTGATGCTTTAAAAAATGCTACTCAATCAAACCTAGAAGAAAGAATACTTTGATAAAATGATCAAAGTATAAAAAAAATTGATTAAAAATAGAAAAATAATACTATTTTTTTTAATTTCAATTAATAAAAAAAATTCTAAATCTTGTGTAAACAAAAATTTGAAAAATGAAAAATAATATTATTATTTATTTTTAATTAATTAAAAAAATTAGTCAATAATAGAAGCTGCTCTCTATAGCTAATATAACAAATAATATAAAATTTGATTTACCACACCCTAAATAGTTGTAGTCACCGTTCCCTTGGTGAAAATATGGATTCCCTCCACTGGTAAATATCCAGATTCAACACTACCTTTTTTGAAAGATTTCGTCAATATCACATTAAAGAATTATTTCATTGAAAAGAATACTTGTTCAATACCGTAAAAATAAATTACTAATACATCTGGAACACAACCTATAAAAAGATAAATGGAATAATTAGAAAAGGATGGACATACAAGACTACTTATAACTATTACATAAAAGTCTTCTAAAGTCCTTTACAGATAGACTATTTTGTGAATGGGAAGATTGTGCAAAATCACGGAGCATTTTGACTTGTTTGGAAAGGTTTAAGCAGGACATAAATGATCGATAGACTCATTTCATACTATTTCACACATAAAGTCCATAGACATGGGAATCTTAGATTAAAGTTCAATGAATGGTAAAAAAACTTTTTCTAGCCGAATGTATTTAATTTTCTTTGACCATGTATATGTTCTTTTGTAACAACAAGTCTATGCATGCCATGTGTTTATTTCCCTAAGTTAATTTGAACTACACTCACCTTAAATAACTATTTTTTTATGTTTATGAATTCTATATTATATATATTGGAAATTTAAAGGGAAAAGCATAAATGAAAATCACATGCGGTATGAAGATTTTGGTTGCTTAATAAATCTCAAACATCACGAAAGACTACAGCCACCTCAAATGATTATTCTTTCGCTATTTTATGTCTCTTCATGTACTAGACTGAATCCCAGCTCAAAAGTATACGAACTCTATAATATTTACACCGAAGGCATTTCTTATATGAATTGCCTTCAGTTGGGTTAAGGGATCGAGGGTGCATAGGATCCAATAGTCATGCAAGACAATTGAAACATCTCACACCGTTCATCATTTTCCACTTTTTGTAATTTTCCACTTTCTGCACTGCAAAGAATAATTGCTATCATTAGATTACTGGCTTAACAGAATGGTTGATGCACTGTCTTAACCCATGGTTAGAGGGTGAAGTTAACCCTACTGGAATGGTTTCTAGGTTGTCTTAACCTGTAGTCAGAGGGTGAAGCTAACCTTTTATGTTGTTATGCATGATGTATGGCATGCTTACAAGAGAGACGTCAAGCTTTCACCTTGTTGTATCTTGTTATCATATTGTTATAGAGGATCTTGTGTGCTTGTTGTAGCTCTAGTTGTAGTTACCTTGGCTATGGTTGTTCATGTGTCTGTTGAGTGTGTATGATTTCATAAATTTCTTAAACTGCAAAACCTCCATTCATACGGCCTTTTATTTGCATCTTCAACATTAAGTAGATACAGGTAAGAAGGCCCAATTACTGCTATAGAAAACTTACTGGCCCCTAAACTGCACAATCATTATTAAAATAGAATTAAAAAAATAGAAAAGGTTAGCTGTCATGCTAAGTGCAAATAATTACTCTTCTTGTACTAAAAAATGGTCAGCCATAACACAATCGACTTTTTTTTCATTTTATAAAATTTGTTAGCATTCATTATTGAAAACCCTTCAGGGTTTACTAAAATTCATTCATTTGAGCAAAGATGATTGAGAAATCTTACCATGAGTAAAATGCCTAGCTGAGATATAAGTTCCTCCTGGAACTCATCTAGTGTGTAACGAGCCCTCATTGGTGAGATAGGTAAAAGATAGTTAATGAGATAATCATTTGAGCCTGTAGTCATAATAAATACATATTTCTCAAGGAATTTGGTAGCACTGGCTTTGGTTAGCATTTTGATGAGTTCCATCCTCATTGTTTTAAAGTACTCGACTTGTTGCAGTACAATATGCTAGGCCTCAACCCAAAATAATGGATGACCATGAAGATTTATATGTACTCTTTAATTCCACAATCTGGACTAGTTTCAACTTATAAGAGCTAAGGATTGTAGTGGTCCACATAATGTGCCCATCAAATAGAAATACCAGATAAACATATGAGAGGAATTCCCAAAACTATTTTTTTCTTTTCTTGTAGCCTAATTGAAAGAATTTCAGGCTAATCTTCTCATCATTATATGACCTTTGATGAAAAGAAGAACAAAAGGATATATAATAAGATGGTGAAAAAATTGTTGAGGATATTTCAGAATTTATGGAGATCCTTCGAGAAAAAAACATTGTTAGGGATACTATGGAGTTTTTGGAGGAGACAAGATGTGGAATTACTGTTGGGTATTCTTTGAACCCTAGGTTTTCTTATATTTTTCATAGGATCTGAACATTCTCTAATAATCATTTCACATTGGAACAAAGCCTGTAAAGACCTATAAATTTAAATATAATCCTATACAAAAATTTATAAAAAAAGAAGTAAATTGTACATGGTCATCTTTGCAAATCAATTTAGTTCAATTTCATTTTCAGCCTTGTTTGCAGGCTGTCCTGCCTTCTTCTTGGGAGTGGCAGCTTTCTTTGCTAGCTTGGGTTTGGACACCGACTTCTTTGGAGTCATAGCCTTTTTAGGCTTAGGGACCAGTTTCAACTGCACATTGAGTTGTTTCTTGAAATTCATAGGTAGATCAGCTTTATACTTGTCTCCTAGAAATTTCAACATACAATTGCTTCCATGATCATCAGCAAGGAAGGAAAAAGAGCCAGGAATCACCAGGGTTGATTACATTGAAAGGGATTAGAGCTTCTATGGAAACAAGAGTAGAGGAAAAATGGGGGCATGAGAGGCAAACCTCTTTCAATCATGTTATGGAATATGAATGGACAAGCCCAACCACACTCACAGTAGAAATTGCATTGAGTCGTGGCAGCCACTAATGGTTTCAAGAAGCATAATTTTGACACTTGCAAATGGCCCAAATCTCTTGGGGTCAGTGGACTTCATCTTTTATTTGGTGGTAAGTCTTACAGTATTCCCAAAAACTTGTTTTACGTGCCCTCTTCTATGTATTCCTGCATTTCTTGCATTGGAAACTAAAATACTGTTGTATCACCCAATGTATATCGTGGTAGATTTACTTGCTGGGTTAATAGTTTAAGCCATTATTTTTTAATTTTTTAATTGTGGTGTATTTTAATTTTATAACCGTGGTGAATATTTGTCATTTTAATGTGTAACCCAGACTTTTTGAAAAGAATAGGTTTTAGATTTAAACGAAGTAACAAATCATTTGATCAATATGAGCATTACAGTCAATATACCAATTTTGATGTAGAAATCATCTCGCCTAAACAATTGACAACATACATGCACTTTAAGTGGGCGATTAATTTATGACACTTCTATATCATTGATTGAGCCACTAGTTCGAGTGTCATAGTAAATAGCAGCAGAGGCAACACCCCTAGTAATTGATGCCAGAGGCAACAAAAGAAGAAATGAAGCAAGCACCAAATCCACCTGTATATGTACTAGTTTTAGTTTACCCAATACCTGTTGATCCGGTTTACCTCTCACTAGCAAATGATTCAATGTCTTGACCTCGCATATTAATTAGTGACCACATTTTTTTATATAGAGGAGACAAAAGCAAATAGGAAAATTATGGTAGATTTATGCATAGATTTATAGTACTTGAACATACAAAATTTTATATTTATTAAATAAGTTTATACGTTCTACTTTTTATTAGATTTGTTGAAAAAACATTATTTTAAAGATGTGATTTGAATTCTTGGTTTCTATTTTTGTTATTTATGAATTTAATTATCCAAATTCTAATATATAATTAAATTTGTATAGGTTTAAAAAAATTAAACGAAGCCATAGATGATATTATACCTAGAATAAAAGAAGTGAACAAATCACCTTATTATTTTATATATTATCTCAAAATGGCTTATATATTGCAATTAAAGAAGTGAGGAATCTATAAACAATGTAACTCAAAACTTCAACATTTTGATTCTAAGAGGATCTATCCTTAAAAATGGTAGTAAGATCCTATTACAAGATCCATTTGCAAACCTTTTTAAATAAGAAAATGAATGTTCATCTTTAATCCTTTATTTTCCAATCCATTTTACCAAATTTGAATATAATTGATATGGTTGAACCTATAGCTAAACTAAATATGTATTTACAAAAGTTCATATAAAAAATATGGTTCTTATAAGAATATTATAGATCTAAGACAAACTTCATATTATAGAATAGATTTTATCAAGGAAAAATAATAAACATAAATAGAAATTTAATATAGTAAATGATTGCTAAATCAAATTTCATCATGCTTTTATATAATTTTGTTTTTTTTTTAAAAAATAACACAAATTTAAATCTAACAAAAAAAATAAAAACTGACCATATTTGAAACATATAAATTGAAGAAAAAAAGCAACTTAACATTTATTCAGTGTACAAATTGCATACTAAGTTGCAATTACTTGTTGAAAATATAAAGGAAAAAAAACGTGAAACAAAATATCAAATCTAGTATGAAGATTCTTGTTGCTTTAGAAATAAAAAACCTCACTAAATGTGCATGCGGAAATTTGAAATGCTCTCAAGTTCACATTGTCCTATGACGAACATTACCTTTGAGCAATTAAACTATATTTATGTTCGGTTCATATGAGAATCTCGTACAGCTAAATCACACCGATGGTGGCCAAGTAGGATTTTTAAATACTTTTCCCAAGTGATAGAACCGTCAAAAAAAAATATTCAGCTATTTGGGTTTCAAATTCGCCCGCAGGAATCGAATTTTTTTTTTTACTAAGACTGGACAAGGCTGCTAACATGTGATACAGATGAGCATTGAATTGAATTTTCCTTTACTGTGTATATATAGGGCTGGAGACGCAATGCTTTGTAGCCTTGAATGTTCACTACTTGTCTGCCTTTAAATTCCTGATCTCATTTAAGTAATTTTTTGTGGGAACTTATTCATAATATCTTTTGTTTGCTATAGTTTTGATGTGGGTGTTAGCTTATAACTGATCAATTGGGATTTTAGGAGAGGAGCAAACAAGGGACTTATTATTGAAGATCAGCTCTAAAGATGGTCGGCAAGTGGTTTTCCAAAGTAATATTGGGAAAGAGTTCGAAGAAAAACAAGGAAGAGAATCTGAAACAAGTATTGCAAGACGGTGTCACGTGCATCTCAATCTTCACTTTATTCAGTTTATGATCGATATGAACCTTCCAAACATAACAATTACGATGAAGATGTGGATAAAGCTGCAGAGTTTTTCATCCATAAGTGTCATAGGAATCTGAAATTGCAGAAATCTCCGTCTGAGGCTCAATACGAAGGATACCTTGCAAGAGCTATGTAAATTTTATAAGAGAATCCATTACCATGGCTTCTGACTGTTTTACTGTTGTAGTTCATCATATATGTTTAGAGAAGGATTTTTAGGTAGAACGATTTTATTTACTAAAATACATAATGATTCTCACCTTACATTGCAATGTTTCTTGTGTGTTTACTACTACTGCAATTCGCTATTGTCCGTTATTTTTCAATGTTATCAATTAATAATTAATTCGATTTATTAATTTTATAGTTGAGTAAGGTATATTCGGGTTCCAAAACATCATTGAGGGAATAATGGAAATATTTTCCTTCTTGAAAAGAACAATAGTTAGAAAATATGCATGTCATATATGGAGGGGATTGATGTATAATATACTAAACTTATTCTGAAGGATGCGAAGGATGCCATCAAATTCATAAAAAAAAAGGATGCGATAGACGTCATCAAATTCAGAAAAAGGCGTATTGTAAATGAAGGCGGCAAATCACCATTAGTAACAATAACAAAGTTCTATGGAAGTGAAAGTTAATGGGCAGTCACTTTTGTTCTTGGGATCTATTTATACCTATATTACTTATTTGATTCACATCTCAAGACCAACCGGACGAAGCAATTTGCTTGGATAAAGTATTAAAGCATAAATTTTAGATATAATTAATTAACTTCAAATCTAAGAAAATACTTAATCTAATTTGAAAGAACTTGCTTTGCCTATTGATTTGAATATAAACATCTAACTTCTAAATTATTTTATTAGAATAGACTTGTAAAAGAAATAGAAATATAAATATTGTACATTCATATATATACATTTCTATAAAAACAAACACACACACACATATATGTGTGTGCATTTATATATACACATACACATAGATACACATATATTACATGCATATGTATACATGTTAAATCAAAAGTAAATGTTTTAATGTATTTCAATGATATGTAAATAATTTATGCAACCATGAATAGTTAAAATGTAATTGTATAGACGATGGAAAGAAGAACTAACTATTTTATAGTTACAAAGCATATTGCTGCACTATATAATATATTAATGCCATTGATCTCACCTTAATGCATTGACCTTGAAGACCTCAAATTCACCTTGCCCTTATTATTCCTCCTTAAGGATTACATAGAAAAATATGTTTTTGACTTAGTAAAATAGGTTTTAAAGGGTTCCTGAAATCCACAGTCGAGATAGAGAGATGAACAATAGGAATAAAATAGAACTAGCAAAACAACCAAGAAATAGGCCACCATCTGGCCAAGGGCAAAGAAGCCACAACAAAATAGAGTTGGTCAATTTTTTATGATTCCCTCGGTGCTTTGGAGTCTTTCCTTGTCAAGGAGATTCTATGCTTCACTTGGGATATTGTCAACTTGATGCCATGTCATCTTGACATCCTTCGTGCCAGCCAGCTTGCCAAACCAATCAGCAACATTGTTGCCTTCTCTATACACATGAGAGATGTACAACTTATCAAATGAATTAACGATAGCACGAGTTTCTGCAATGATGTTGGAAATTATCCAAGATGGAGATTGAATTAGGTTTAAGCAGTTGATAATGTTCATCAACTCACCTTCAAGCCAGAGCTTCTTGACCCCTATTTCCTGGGTGAGTTTCGTGACTTGGAGAGCCGCATAGGCTTCAGCAAAGTGGTTGGATTGTGGGCCCATTGGTAAGATGACAACCGCCAGGCCAGAACCAAAGTAGTTTCTGATAATTACTCCGCTACCTACAAGGTCAGGGTTCCCTTTGGTAGCTTCATCAAAGTTGGATTTCACCCAGTCAGTCGGGGGGCAGCTCTAAGTACAATTCAATCTTTTCTCCTGGGTCACAACCTGAGTCATTCCTGCAAGAGGGTTAGTTCTCCCGCAATAGAAATTTTTTTCCTTAACAACATGTTAGATTTTATCAAAGATAATTTCGGGGGGAGAGGAACACTCTTAGAAGATGTGATTGTTGTGCTCTTTCCAGACTCCCCAATAGAGGTGAGGAAAGATCCAAGTGTAGTAGGTCTAGATGTCCAGATTAATCATTTTGAAACTCCATTGAGAGAAAAAAACTTGGAAAGACATGGGGAAGCACCAAGTTAAGTTCAGAGTCGAGAAAAGACATTTCCAAATGTTACTTACAAAAGAGCTGTGAATAGATAAGTGATCCACTGATTCTTCCTGGCATTTACAGAGAATGCACCTATTGGGAATCTGGAATCCACACTTGATAAGATTGTTGATAGTGAGGATATAGTTCTGGAGCAGGATCCAAAAAAAACATTGATTTTGGGTGTAAGACCTGGGATCCAAGCTTTATCCCATAGTGAATTGGCACCCTTGATTTGAGGTATTTGCGGGGAATAGGGGGAGGTAACAATGAAGATACCATCAGAAGAGTCTTCCTAGATGATCTTGTCCTAATCATGGGAAAGAGAGACCACGTTGAGGGCTTTCATCAGAGGTTTTAGATCCTGTGAGATTTGGGAGAGATCCACCCATTTTCCATCCCTTCTGTAGTTGGTAACATGGGGCCCATAGAGCTAGGTGTAGATGTGTCTCTAGGAATAGAAGGTCTCAAAATCTCTCAAACAACTCATCTGGAGCCAATTGTTGTTCCAAAAGTTGACTAATTGTCCATTCCTGATCTTCCATTTTGCTTTAGATTTAGACAAAACCTTTGCGTTGAGGAGACCATTCCAAATTATAGATCCTTTTGGGGAATATGTCTCTTCAAAGAAGCAATTGATAGAGTTGTGCATGAGGTATTTTTCAACAATGGTGTCCCACCACTCACCTTTACTGTTGAAGGTTCTCCATATCTATTTGTCTTGAAGAGATTTGTTAAATAGTCTTAGATTACTTACTCCATGACCGCCATTTTTGTTAGGGTGAAAAAATTTCTCCTAGGCTATGAGAGGGATGCACTTCTATTCCTCTATGCCAGACCAAAGGAATATTCTCTGTATTCTTTCCATAATCTCTGCAACTTTAGAAGGAATGGATAAGACATTAAGAGCATAGGTTGGGAGATTTTGTAAAGTAGATTTGACTAGATGGATCTTTCTAGCCTAGCTGAGGGAGGACCCTTTCTAGCCAGCTAGCTTCCTATTGAACCTATCAATAAGTTTATTCCTGAAGGCTTTCAGAGGTTTGACTCCTAAGGGTAGGCCCAAGTAAGAGGACAAAAAGGCGTTGATACCGCAACCCAGAATATTAGCAATTTTATTTTTTCTTCCCTCTGGGGTATTGACAAAAAGAATGGAGCTTTTATTCCAATTAATGAGTTGACCAGTGGCTTTGATATAATAATTTAGTTGATCCTTCACCACTTTTTCTTCTCCAACTGAAACTTTTTCGCTAAGGATGGTGTCATCCACGAATTGCTGGTGGGTAAAAACATTGGTACCTGAAGAGGGGCTAATGTCTTTTAGGTTCCCCTCCCTTTTAGAACAAAAATGAGTCTACATAGGCACTCAACAAGGATTATGAAGAGAATTAGGGAAAGGGGGTCCCCTTGCCTTAGGCCCCTAACAGGCTTGAAAAAGGAGGACAGGGAGCCATTAATCATTATCACTAGAGAAGGGGTAGAGATAATTTGTTGAAGAATCTTGCAAGTTTGGGCATTGAATCCAAGGGCTTTGAGGACTCTGAGGAGAAACTGGTAGTCTACCTGGTGATAAACTCTTGAGAGGTGTGGCTTGAGAAGAAAACCTTCCCTTTTCCAAACTTCTAAGGAGTGAATCACTTCATGTACCATCATTATGGAGTCCAAAAATTTTCTACCTAGCATGAAGCCCAATTGCTACTGTGAAATCAGGGAGGGAAGGACTTTGAGAATACTGGAAGTAATGACCTTTGAAATGATCTTTTTAAGAGAGAGTTCTAGAGGCTGATGGGTCTGAATTGCTCAGAAGAATCCAGTCTAGTAAACTTAGGAATCAACAATAGGAAAGTAGCATTGACCTCTTTAAGAAGGTTTTTAAAGCCAAAAAATGCCTGCACTGCCTTGACCACATCTTCCTTCACCACATCCCAGAATTGATGAAAAAAGAACATAGGGAAGCCATCGGGTCCAAGGGGTTTGTGTCCAGGAAGATAGTCCAAGGCTCTCTTGACTTCTATCATGTCTGGAATAGAACATAAGGATTTATTATGGCTATCTGTAATAAGTTTTGGTATGTTGTTGAGGAGTTTTACCTGATCTTCCTTAGATAGCTCATGGTCTTTGGAAAGGAGACATGAAAAGTAGGCAATAGCTTCTTCCACAATATCCTTGTCCTCCTTCGGGGCTTGATCTCCATTCTTTATGCTTCTTATCTTGTTAGTGGCTCTATGTCTCATAGTGGAAACGTGAAAGAACTGAGTGTTTTGGTCTCCTTCCCTTAGCCATATGGACCTCGATCTTTGCTTTCCAGAAAGTTTCCTCTTGCCTAATGATGTTATGATTGTTAAAAGGGATATATTTCTCCTTGTTCAATATTTCTTCATCATACCCTTGAGTTTGGATTTCATCTTGAATAAGATTTAGTTCTTTAAGAGTTTTGTCTTTGGAGGTAAAGATATGATCAAATTCATCTTTGTTCCAAATTTTGACATTGAATTTGACATTCCTTACCTTTCTTGCCACTCTAAACATAGCAGCACCCTTGACATCTATGTTCCACCATTCTTTGATTTTGTTTAGTAAATTAGTGTGGGAATTCCACATTTTTTTCAAACTTGAAGGGAAAGTTCATTTTCTTAGCTATCGCGTCGAGGGAGAGAGAGAGATATGGGAGTGGTTAGAACCATCTTGAGTCAAAGCTAAAAGGTTGGGAGTGTAGAGGTTCAACCAATCTAGAGAAATCAAGGCTCAGTCCAACCAGAATTGGATACAATCCTTACCAATATGCCTATTGGACTAGGTGAACTCAACTCCTTGGAGGTCCATGTCAAGAAGAGTCTGGTCATTGATGAAGTCCATTAAGTCTTGCCTGCTTTTCATGTCAGGGGAGATCCCTCCCTATTTTTCCCCTTCTTTTAGGGGAGTATTGAAATCCCCCATGATAATGCCCTTAGAAAGATTAAAGGAAGCAAGGGACATTCTGATCTTGTTCCAATAGACCTTTTTATCTTTTTTGGATTTAGGAGCATAAATGTTGAATATAAACCAACTGTCATTATCTTTTATTTTAGTAAATTGCATGAGAAGTAGGTTACTTCCTTTGTGGATGACTTCAGCTCTGAGATGGTTAAAATTCCACAAAGTTATGAGACCTCTAGAGGCATCATCCGAACTGGTTTCTTTGTTTTCCATGGTTTTACAAAATCTGAGGAACTCAAGCTTGTCCTTCTACATCTTAGTTTCTTGAATTAAGAAAATATCAGGCTTGTGATCCCTTATCATGTTTCTTATAACATCTTGCTTGTGTGAGCTATTTAACTCAGGTATATTGTAGGAGATGACTTTCATTTCTTATTGGAGGTGTAGGATGCATGGATGGTCTTCTTTGTCTGATCCACAACGTTCTTGCTGGCTTCTTCTTCCCTAATCTAGTTGGCCCTCTTCTTTCCTAGGGTTTTGGGTTGACTCCTACTTCTACTTTATTTCTACTTCTGGTAGCTACTGGGGAGATAGGAAATGGGTCTCTACTATTGGATTTCTTCTTATAATGTATAGTGATCCAACCCTCCTTCTCTTCTTTGTACTTGGCAAAGAGCTCTTTCAATTTGGTGAACTGGTTAGGGGAAGCTATGACCATAAGATCTTCCATCTATTGATATTTGAGTCCTACATTACAGGGAAATATTGGAAATCTTGAAACGGTGTGCCTCTCACCAAGCTTAGAATCGGGCTGGAAAGGCCTTCTTCAGGTGTGGATTCCTAGGAGTCCAGAATAAGGGAAGAAGAAGTTTTACCATAGCACGAGTTGCCACCCTTAGTTGGGACAACAGTCTTGTTTTCCTCTGAGGTTTCTTCCTGGATAGCAATTTCCAGTTCTATTTCCTCCAGAATGGGGGTATCAGCACATGTTTCTTTAGTTTCAAGATGGTGATTAGGATGTGCTTCCTCTATTGTGGTATCCTTCTAAGCCCTAGTATCATGGTCTACAAGCTACACATTGGGCTGCTCCTCCTCTGTCATGGTTTCCTTCTCAACTCTGATTTCATGGTCTTTGGGAACGGTCTCAGCTTGTTCTTTTTTCTTCCAAACTCTTTGATTTTCGGCCTCATTTCCTTCCTGAGGGATTTTTATCTCTCTTGTTGGCTCTCCCTATTCTAGGCTATTTTTTCTTCCATTAGCATTCCTTTTTTGAGCCATTCTAGCTTTCCTATCTTTCTCCTTACTCAAGAAAGCAAGACAAGAACTAGCTCTATGTCCCACTTTCTTGCAATGCAAGTAGGAAAAGGGGACACTTTCGTAGTCAATTTTCTACACTTGTTTACCTAGTTTCGATTGGAGCTCAATGATTTTTGGCATGGCCTAGCCTTCTTCCACTCCTATGTAGATCCTGGCATAGGTGAGGCATCTCCTAGCCATAGTCACTGGGTCTATAGAGAGAAGAGTACCGAAGGATTTGGTTATCCCGTCAAAAAATCCTTCATACAAGAACTCTAATAATGGGAACTCTAGTAGTCTAACCCACAGTGGGGCTTGCATGAAGAAGGATTCATTTAGATCTAGCTTGGGGGTCCATTTTTGTAGTGCTAGAGTGGCCTTTCCTATGGCCCAGGTTCCTACACAGAGGATTTTTTCTAGATCTTCTTTACAAGAGAACTAAAACTATAGAAAACCCTTTGCCATGGTTGTGACCTGAACATGACCTTTTAAATTCCATTTCTTTTAGCAAAGATCCTAACAATGTCTATGTTAGGTCTTGATCCAACAAACTTTCCAACAAGAGTATGATCCATGGTAGTGATGTTGTGATCTACTAGTTTGTCAGGTATCTCTATAGTGTATTTTCCTTTTTCCTTGTCTGAAAGGTCCTTAATAGTAGGGAAAGAGAACTTGCCTAAGGGATTTATCCAAAAGAGGGTTGACCACCAACGGTTGATGTTTCCATCCTAGTCATGTACTTGGGTCTTCGTGGATGTTGAAGGTCTTGGAGGAATGCCCAAATTCTCTTCCCCTACCCCATCCCCTTTTCCAGGGTCTTTTTCCTTTTCATGTGGGACACCATCCTTTCCTCTGGATCAGTAGATTCCTACTCTGCAAACCAGGAATCCCTTCCACCTTTAAATTCAAAATACCTCCTTCTCCCTCTCTTACTCTTGCTCACTCTTCCATTACAATATTGTATTGACGTATGCTTAGTTGTATGTTATTACATAGAAAAATATGTTTTTGATTAAAGAAGCAGTAAGAGGGTGTTGGCCCATGGTACAAAAAAGTAGAGTCACAATGAACATGTTAACAACACATTAACAGGAACAAAGGAAACTGCAACAACAACTACAACCAAAGTGCAGTTAAGGAGGAAAGTCAAGGAACCAGTAGAAAGCCATATTTAGCACATAGTCAGCCAAAAGCTGAGTAGAGAAAGAGATACTCAAGGCCAAAAGTAGCCAAGTACAAAACACAGTGCATAATGACAACACCTTAGGCTGCACATTGACAACAACTTGAGCCCCACCACAGCCCTGATAGTCGAGCACAACACAAGCAGCAATCTCCTAATGCACCTCTAAAGGAAAGTGTTCCACCTCAATAGGAACAAAGAAAAAAGCCCCAACTCTCTCCAGCTCCATAGGAACCATGAAGAAGGAAGACGACTAAGTGTATGAAGCCTAATGCCCAAAAAAAGAAACATGATGGTCAATGACAAGGTAGAGACCAACCTCCAAGCGAGAAACCTACTTTAACAAAAAATAGCAAACCAGAGGGAGCCCTTGAAAACTATCAGCCATCCCCTGGCCACCAAATAAAAGTAAAACCCTACCTCTTCCACCCAAAGTGGAAGATCCACTAAAAACTGAAAACAACAGACTAACACCATACCCATTAAGTAGAACCAAAGCCCTCAGAAACATCAGGCCTAGAGACCTCCATTGTAAAGGCTGAAGCCCACCAAAAAGCCACACATCAACTCCTAGCAAAAAAATGCCATCACATAAAACCAAAGGCCCCCAAAAGGAACCAGTAACCTAGAAGATCCATCGTCTAGCGCAATGCAGCCCAAAACTAACAAGGGGAACATTTTTCCCATACTTGATGTCTTCCTCATCATCCCTAAACCAATAGTGCACACCCAAAATGGGTTTGAGGAGTAAATCCAGGGAGCATCCTTCTGCTGCCAAAGGGCTCTAGTGAGGAACCCCACCTCAATAGGGATCCCAATCTGGACTGAATTGAAAAACCCACCACCAAACTCCCATAGAAGATGAAAGAGTCAAAGGGTCCAAAAGGAAACCCACACATGAGGGTCCCAGGAAATAGCCACAATAGGAAGAACCCAACTGAAAAAACTCTGCAACCGACCACCATCTCTTGCCTCATGAGAATGTAGAGGTCTTCTCCACAACAAAGAAATGTGGAAGATGACACCCCACATACCCACAAAGGCACAGAGCACCCAACCCTGGAGAACGAAAGGCTTAGAGTAATCAGATCCAATCTCCAACTCAATCAAGTCAGAGACCCAACCCCAATCCCAGACTGGGATCCACAACTACCACCAACAGGCTCTCACCATCTGAAGAGAGACAGAGCATCTCCTTTGCCTCCACAAACCCACACTGGCAAGAGACCCCCAGCTCCCATTGTATGAGCAGAAGCCCCCCTCCAATCTCTTGATACAAAAATAGAGACCACCCAAAGAGAGGACCAACAAGCCCCCATTTGGGTCTCCATCATCACCATCTTAGTTTCTCTCAGCATCCCTTGCACCAAAAACCCTAGCCACTCCCATGCACGCACCTGTTCCACTTCCACTCACCTTCTGTAGTGTATACATAGAAAAATATGTTGGTTACATAATATGAATGGATATTTTGAGAAATTCTTCTCTTTTTGGAAACAAATCTTGAATCAAGTGGAGCTCCATCAAGATACCACCTCAATCCTCATAATGGTGGATCCCCGAGTTGACTCCTTGCTCTCACAATCCTAAACTCACAAATCTTAGACACTGAATTATTCTTGACAACAATCAATATTGAGCTCCTCACACACAAAACTCCATAATGCTGTTGTCTCTGACTCTTGTAAGGGTGATAATTCTGAATCACAACTTCATTCTTTGTATAAGACCATCTATACTTAAGCTCTTCACCAAACCGTAAACCTATCTCAAAATCAAATTATCACAACAAGAAAGAAAAAATAAAAATAGGAAAGAAAAGCTACAAATGGTTCTTAGAAAAAAATCTCAAATTGAGAAGCTGAGTTGAGATGATGGATATTACTCCATCCTCTAATATTTACAGCCTCCAAATTGAAATCATCAAGCATCTAAGACATGATAAGATGGAATCGTTGGTTCACCAAGAAAATTATTTTTGCAACTAGTTAATCTTGACTTAGTACAATATGGAGTCTATTTCTCAACTAGGGGAGTTTCACCATTCTTTAGCATCTCATAATCATGCTTAGATGCCAACTTCTTATGATAATTATATGAACATCTTTCTATTTAATTTTTGCAATTATAAATTATAATAATTACATCATCCAGACAACATCACATACACCACATTTTACAAACTATTAATACACCATCCTTTGTTGCCTCATTTTGTTTCATGACTAGATACTCCATAAGCTCTACCTCACTATCACACAATTCTTGAATCATATAAGGGTCAGAACAAAAAATTAAAAGATAATATCTACCAACCTTTGATATATTAGACACTAGAGAAAATAAGGCCACTTTGTAAGCACAAATTAGAGTTATTCCAAGGGTTCCAACTATCTCATTCATTGTTATAGTAAATCATAACATTCAATATCCATGTTGTTTTTGTTGTGAAAGATTAAGAAAGGAGATAATAATAAATAAATTTAATTTTGAATGGGAATGAGATATAATTTCTTTCCTCCACTCTATAATCTTTCATGCCTCCATTTCTCTATGTATGACCTCAACAAGCTTGAACATGTTTAACTTTATTCCACTTCAAAAAATTATATTTTATATAGCCTTTAAAAGATCATGTTTTTCATTTCAAATCAAGATCAATGGTGAAAGTAGTTTTTTCAATAAATTTCTATTTCAACTTCGAATGACTTCAATCATGCATTCACATAATTCAATATAAAATAGATCAGCCCAACAACATTATTTTTGAAATACAACTTAAACTTGCTAAAAAATCCAAAACATATATAAGGTTTATGGCACACAGATGTTAAAAATCACAAGGTACTTTATGTAAAATACTTACAAGTAATTTCTTCATAAAACAACTAATGTCTAAACAAACCAAAGAAAATGAAATGCACTTTATGCAGTTTGAAAAGGATTACAAAAATCTCCCATGCAATCATCTTTTTATGTAGATAATAGTGTTAGAAATAGGAAATACTAAGAGGTGCGGGGGGTGAATTAGTATTTGACAAACTTTTATGTTTTCCCAATTATGGATATATGAAATTAACTTATAGCTTGCATAAGAAACTAAACTAAGTAAACTGAACAACAAGCATAACAATAAAATGAATGAACTCATAACACCATGTTTGTTCTTGAGGGAACACTAGCCAAGGGAAACTCTGGTGGAGATGACATCCACAAGTGATCCACTAATCAAAAGGTATTTGGTTAAGGATGTTGACCATGTTAGGAGTCTATTACATACATATAGTTTCTTTGTCTTGGTTAAAGCACTTAATGCCTTGTTAGAAACATCAACCCTGTTAGGAGTTGTTATTACACAAAAAAAGATGTTTGCAAGATGAGATCACTACCCAAACATGCAATATACAATGATAACTTTGGATACAAAAGGTAAGATAGAAAAACCTTTTACTTCTTTTTAATAACTTTATGATGAAGGGTGCTCCCCTTAATACCACAAACACATAATAGAAATAGAGAAACAACAACAATAATATGCAAGAATAGAAAATTGGCTTCTTATTATCTCCACAAATGTGGAATTACAAACTTTTAGAATTACAATATGCAAAGCCACATGGGCATTCCCTTACAATATTCTGTAGGACAAAGCCTTGAATCAATACCCAGATCTCCTACCCAGAACTACCATAGACAACACTACGGGCCTTCTTTATATAGGCAATTTCCACCGCCCAAGAAGGTTCTAGAAATTTAGCCCTTAGGGCTAACCAAACTTAGAATTATTTTATTTTAAAATTTATTACATCAAAGTTGGCTCAAAATGAGTTTTGAAACCCAAATAGAAATTTTGAAGAAAAATTATTTTCTGCCATTCCAGGTAACCAAACTTTCGAAGACCATAAGTCATCACCCGTTGACCTGATTGGCTATTATAACCCCATTCTAGAAAGGCCACAAAGCGCTCTACAGGCTTGACCCATGAAAAGTGCCCATCACCCAAATTTTTGACCTCATTCAGGGCCTCTAAAGCCTTCAAAACTGAGTTTGAAGTTTCTGTACCATGCTGCCAATATCAAAAATTTTCAATATCTTCAAAACTAGACCTGATCTAGCCATGAAACTTTGCTGGCAGGCTGATATGACTGAGATGAACCTCGATATGTAAAATTAGAACATTCTGAGATCATAAGACCAACTTACTAAAAATATAAAGTTTCCATAAATAGCAACTCTGCACAAGATAGCCCTTATTGAATACAAAAACATAAATATTTTTGGGTGATGCAAGATTGCTCTTACACCCAGGATGCTCCTGCATCACTTTATTATTTAGATCTAAATTTGTAGGCTATTAGCTCTGATATATAGTACTTGTTTCTTTTCTTCTTTACAACTTACAATTTTGCATCATACATATCATATATCAACTTCTTACAATTGTTGTACACTTCACATTACATTATTCTTACTTATATACAAGCTATTAAAAAATAACTTCTTGTCGGCTTACAATACATTATACTCTTCTCAATACATAAATTCATTATATGCTCCCTTAGGGTTAACATCTAGGATGTCATCCCTAATTAGTTAAGTCATTATTTTGATAAATTAAATAATCCATTAACTCAATATAATCATAGTCTGACTGTTGCTCTACTCTGGTCAGCTCAACACTGTCTTTGTAAAATATTAATATATTTTTTCGTACATTCTGTATAGACTTTCACTCTTAGATGTATGTTTGATATACATAGAATGATCTATTTTCAAGTGTTCATGCACTGAAACTTCTTTTGTGAACATCACTCATATAAAACTTTTGCCTCTGATCATGTTGTCTTGATGCTGAGTATATATTTCCATAATGACAAGATTGTGCTAACCTACTTAGCCAAATTTCCAACAATCTCCCCCTTTGTCACTTGTGGAAACATATGGGAAAATTGGCTAAGTCCCCAAAAACAAAAATACTTTAGTATATGGTCATTACAAAATTTGTTGATCATACATGTCTATACATGTCTATTTATTTCTCCAAAAAAGATACTCCCCCTAAGAGTACACTTCATACTATTCCACATATCTATATTTTATACATACATATAATTTTAATACTATACTACTTCCCCTTTGACAACAATGACAAAGGGGTCAATTATATATAAGTATGTCAAAATTTTCTCTTACCTCCTTGATCTCAATGCTGCCAAGCTAGAAGACTTGCTACACAATCTGCAAAATTTTCCTTCAGATTTTCTGTTTCCTTGTCCCATGTATTCTTGACTATATCATAAATTCTGAGTAATGCGCATAATCCATAAGATGCTATCTCAACTGCCTTTGCATATGTGAACATTCCATATCATGTCTTTGAGGAAAAAAATTCTTCCAATTGATTTTCTTTATTACTAATATTTATTGATAGATGCTCTCTTAGTAGAGTGAATCTCTTTAATTTTATTTCTTTTTCATCCTCAAGAAGTATTATTTGATCATAGATTTTTCTTGTTTTCTTCTCAATATCTGTGATATTTACATTAAAATCTGCAAATCATTCACTATCGCTTGCAACTTTGCTTCTTTATTCTTTATCTTCTCTAAAATTTATGTTGAGTGTATGTGGGCTAGTTTACATGGGATGTACAATGCTTTCCCCTCTCTAAAAATATCCTCAACTTTTTTTATACATATAGCTAAATTGTCCAAATCATTTCTGATATTTTGACACATAACTTGAAATAATTGTGTTAAAATATTTTATTACCTCTTTTTCCTTAGCTTGGGGATCAACCTCACTAACTTGAGTTGATATCACTCCTTGAAGTTTTTTGGTTACCTCAAGTAACATTCCTTCTGTTGGTTCCTAAAAGGATTTTATATTTAGAGAGACACCAATATACCTAGGATAGATTTTGAGGAGGGGATAGTTCCAAATATGGGGAGACCTATAGGTAACTGGACCAAGTATAGGGACAAGACTACCCTTTGCACTTCTGGCTTTGCAAAACCAAGACGGATACACCTAATCCAGCTCAAAACTTTATGCTTCACAACCTTCTCTAGATTTATATAACATATAGGATGATGAGAAAAAACTAAGTGATAACTAGTCATTCATTGATTCTCAATCATGATGATAAACAAATAGCCCTATAACCTCAATATTTTAAAAGACTTGGTATTGGTTATGATTAAAACTAGAGGGATATAAGGAGACTACATCAAACACATACAACTGTAGAATATATTTATGTATCATTGGAAAATGGAAGAACTTCCATTTAGGTCTGGTTTAGCCCTCCAAGTAAGTGATCTAGGGTCATGTCAAATGCCTTGAATGGGTCTTTGACTAGGATCTATCTTTTTCCCCCAATTCTGCTTCTCTCTCCACCTTTTTCTAGCCTATTTCTAGCACCTGGTCATGAGAAATTGAGATTCTTAACCTCAGGGTCAAGGTCGACCTTGACCTTGACCTAGATCAAGGTCAATCTCAATCTTGACCTAGGTCAGAGTCAACCTCGACCCTAACCCTAGGTGCAAAATTCAAGTTCCAGAGGTTTCAGGATGTCGGGCTTCGGAAAGTTTATTTTCTCACTTTTGGGTCAGCTGTTTCAGATTTCAAAATGGTAAACTCTTAAATTATATTTAATCTAGGTCCATTTCTAGGGGTTCAGGTTTAAATGGGAATTTAATTCTTCTTCATTGGCCTTTCTAGAAGTTTGTGCCCTAGACTAGTATAAAAGGAAGCCTTCCTCTCTCATTTCAAGCTATCTCTATCTAAAGTAAGCTAACATCTTCCACATCCACAATCAAGCATATTTTGTGATCATATCTCTCAAGTGAAATCAAGAAAGAAAGAAAGAAAGAAGGAGAAGGAAAGCATTCAAGCATTCAATATCCAATTCATCAAGCAGATCCATTGATAGCCATTGAAGGATTCAATCTCTTTGGAGCCATCTTGTTGAAAATTTCTCCATCCATTTCTATTCAAGATTCTTCCTATTCCAAGATCCATTCAAGATTGGTGTTAAAGATCTAGTGCAATTGATTTGAGACATCCTACATACAACTCTATATTCATTCAGAATATCCATACTTGTGGATTCAATGATTTGAATCCTCCACAATGATTTCAACATATAGCAAGGTGAATAGTTCCATTTACTTTGTCTATTTGCTATGATTTCAATTACATTTCAAGGTTAATTCCAAACCAGGATTTGACCAAGGAAAACTCCTCATCCAAACAACAAAACCTTTTTTCTTGTAGGTACAAGTGTAGGACATCAAATTATAGTTCATATCTAAGTACCCTTTTCAGTGAACTTTCAAGATTCGTGAATAGAATTTCAGTCAGAACAGTGCATGTCAAGGCCAAATTTTTGGGGTAAGATTATGCCTTGGGGTAAGATCTTACCCCTATTTTGGGTCAAGGTGGACCTTTCTTTGAAAGATAGAAGGTTTTTGGGTTTTATCTATTTCTGTGTTTCTAGGCCAGATTCAGTTGCATAATTTCCCGAAACTAAACACAGACACCATAAAACTATATTATCCAGATTTGTCATATTTTGAGTTTAGTACTTATCTTCAAATCAATTAAGATTTGTGTATTTCCTTTCCATAGTGGAATATAGGTTTTTCTCCTTCCTTCATATTCTTTATTGATTGATTCATTTGTGTATTAACCATTTCCTTTTGGTTGATCAATTTGGATCTTTCCTTTGGGAATTTGTGGTTAAGAAGAAGATCCTACTTTTTCCACACACTATATCCCAATCATATTTTATCATCTTCATATCATATACCTTTACATCATTTTCATTATTCTATCTTACAACTTATTCATGACTAGTGCCTTATCCATTGGGCTAAATCTCTAGTGCACTGTAGAATACAGAAACTAACTACTATTCTTCGTCTAAGATCCAATCCATAAACACAATTACCCAAACCCACACTACTTATATAAATCCATGTGAAAATCCAATGAATCTATGTTTCATCTAGAGCATCATTTAATCTAATCCTAAATCATAACTAAGGACTAACAACATATACATAGATATACTCTATGCAGTGAATCAGAAAACTCAAAACTCATAAGATCAATAGACAAAAGAGAAATGAGATTGGATAGTTGTATTATGTATGAGGATTCATGCCTCTATACATATCTTTATTCAAGATTAAACCTCTCCAATATATCTAAAGACCAAAACTTTTTCCCTTTCATACAATAATACAGTCTAATATAAAATCTGTTACACTCTAGACTAGGAACAAATCATCAACCGGTATTTTGAAACCAAGAAGAGAATAGACCTAGACCTCTTACTTAGCCAAAATATGACCCTCCTAAATGATCTTGGAAATCCTTATAAAGGACCGCAACAAGCTTAGGATCATTTAGGGAAAAATTAGGTTTTCCAACCACTTAAAACCAATTAGATACAATAAGAAATACAAGCAAATAGGAAATCTTGAAAACCCAAGAAGGATCATATCAAATCCAATTTATAATATTTGGGTTTCATCATCATAGGCCAACTGTGGTTACAAACTCAAAGGCTTCTTGTTGTAGACAATAGTTAAATGCCAAAATAGTCTTATCAATCTTGCATGTATCATGGCATGGAAATTTCAGACAACCATCGTACCATAGCTTCCCCTCTCAAAATATCAGTCATCTACATTAAACTAACATGGAACTTCATGAAAATAAATTAGATCATGATGGCTACCTAACACCTTATTCATTAATTTTCACCTATAACAATCCTTAGAACAAAATATATATGATACAGCTTATGACTTTTGGCTCACTGTCTTCAACCCTACTACAAAAAACCCTTAAATAATTCAAATATATGGAAACAACAGTTAGTTGAAAACATTTCAAACATAGCTATTGATCCTTGTATTTCCTAACACATCATGTGGCTAATATAAATAAACAGAATGCTCAACAAGGCCTTTAAAAAATGTTTCCATGTCAACATTCTCAACAACCAATCAGAAACAGGCACATCATCAACACCCGACACGAGGACCATCCTTCTTTATAATTCTCATTGGATGACTAACATGAAGCCATGATCATTAAATTTCCTTCATCTTTTCATAGCAGAAACATGCCAAACATAAGATCTAACTACACTTTACTTTGACTCCAACCTCCGACCCCATTGACACCACCCCTACCGACTCAAAGATTGAATGACAGGCATGATCCTTTGATCACTATCCATCCTACATCTTTCTTTAGTGACATTATGATCACCATTAGATTTGATAGAACATTAATGACTTTGTCAGTCAAGACCAGAAAATACAAACCGTTGGATTTGAAAATGAGACAGTAGATAGAAATCACTAAAATAATGGTCCCACTTGTCATGATCTTTACATATTAGATCATCTAATGGTTGGTGTGATCCTATGATCAATATCAACTAAGCACATTCTCAGTAAGGTTTCATGCCCATCATCTGATCAGCCTTGACCTATAATGCCTTTACCTTTAACCGCAACAAGTCCTGTAGCCTTACATCATTTGGATATCATGCGACCAAAGGCCCTCTCAGGATCTCTAAACTTTTGTCTTAAGTAGGGTTTGATCATGAGAATGAGTGATTGAGGAAAATATCATAATCTTTGAATACTTGGCATAAACATGATTAGTTCTTGAGATCTAATGACATCCCTCGATCTTGTCCTCCATCAACGCTCATTGCTCAATCTCCAAATGCTTCATGACTTTATGAGACGTGGACATAACCACCTCACCAAGTCACTGAATGTTAAGAACAAATTGCCAAACTTCAGGAGATCTAGAGATAACCTACTTCACCAAGTCACCAAATGCTAGACAATTAACTAGAAATATTGTGAGATTGGGAGATAGAACATTAACAGTCAAGACTTTACCTTGTCACCCAATCTATGAATGTTAAAGACTTAACAACAAACAATAGGAGATATGAAGAACAAAGTAAAAGAACAAGAACATGCAGAAATGGGGATTTAAGTGACATGAAAAGGTAATGAAGAAATAGACTTGATGTAGGGTTTTATGGACTTATACAAATTTTTGAAACCCTAGCAACATAAATAAGACCTATTTCTCAAACTTGACACAAGAATTGGCCACTTATAGGATTTTTTTGGAGGATAAGACCATTTTCAATAGATTTTTAAAAAAATATCAAAATTGACTAATAGTGGCTCTATTTGGGGATATATGCCTCTTGCAGGATAGCAAGAACTTCAGAATCCTTGGTTGACCAGACCAATCAGAGAACACAAAAATTATAGTGAAACTTCTAAAAAAATACTAGATGAACAAGGAATAGGAAGAACATAATAGAAACACACAACTAAAAAGGAATATTTACAAAATTACATGATTTAAAGCTCATGTGATGCCCCATGTCACCAAAGGAAAAAAAAGACTTTCCTTTGTCAAAAACTTGATTTTCATCCATATATGAGACCAGCCACCTAAAAAACTCTTGACAAACCTGCTACCAACATTTATGAAAATATTTGGGCTAAAAAATAATTATGTACTTTCCACAGCCCACATTCTTCCAGTCACATCCACCATCATTCTCATATTCCAAAAAATATAGGACATCTTTTAGCTCATCTTGATATTGAATAAAATTATAACATCTATCTAGTAATGCACCAAAATATAAAATGAAATGGTCACCATGCATTACAAAAAACTCACCTAGTTGGGAAGGAACTAGATCCTCAAATTTATCTTCATGAGATGTTTCAGCCATTAAATATCTTGGTTTCTCAAGAATATATTTACAAACTTGATCACAACTTGTAAAATCATCATCTTCTTGAAAAGAAGAAGACTTGCACTTTTCTACAAAATTGGCATCATAAATATCCTTTTCCTTAATGATTTGCATAAGAGGGATCTCATTTTGAAATGACAAATTTTTTTGACCATTCCCACTATGTAAATCATTCTGAAACAGTTTATCTTCTTGTCCCACTTTATGCTTGCTTCATAAAAAACTTGGGAACACTCTGCATCATCATCTTTATTTTCATAAAGCTTCTCATAAGAATACCTTTCTGTCATATACCCATAATCTAATTTTTCACTTTCAACTAATCCCTAATCACCACTAGACCGCAAACCCTGATCATTCTCACTAGAGGATTTATACTCATATAAATCCTCTACAATATTTTCACTATCAAAACAAAAATAATAGGTTTTAAGATTTGTTGACTATATGAATGTGTACATTTATTATATTCAACCATCAATAAATCATAGATCTCATCAATACGGAGAAGAGGAAAATGTAACTCATCTGTATGCATCACCTCTTCATGACCATAAATATTTGCACAATTTATATCAAAATCCTCATCATTTTTACGACCAGAAGGATACACTTCCCTATCTGGTACAACATCATAATCAATGTTACTTTTAGGATCATGATAAATGCTTTCCTAAAGTATATTATGAATTGGTTCACACAAATCTGAAAGCAACCCATCCTCAATACTCTCATCCAAATCCTCACTCAAATAATTTTCACTTTCAAATTCAAAAATCTTTGAATCAGTAGAAGAACTTGAAAATAAAGATTCTCACTTCTGATCATTACTATGATCTCAATGTACTTCTGACATAAATTCATCTTTCTAAGAAACATGCTCAACATCAAATATGGGTTTCTTTGGTATATCATTTATATTATTTTCTTGATAATGTTCTCTTAGTAGCTTACTCCACTCATCATAATTAGAAAAATCCTTTAGGAACAACCATTTAAAATTAGTCAATGAAGACACACATTTTGAGGGTAAAATTAAATACCAATCTGATGCATCCCCTTTGAAAGATCTCCCAAGAAGCATCATGTTAACTTCCTCCTCATAGATCTGATATTTTACAACTAATCTAAAGAATGCTAGAACATGTTCTAGTGCTGACTTAGACTGATCATCAAAAATTGGGATTAGGTTAATGATCTCAATAGGAAAAGAATTGGGAAACCTTGGAACATGATGACAATTTAAATTTTTAGCCAACTTAATAATATGCAACCTTCTAGGCTGGCTCTTTTTCTGATTATTCATTTGGTCTAAAACAAGAAGAGGATAATTCATCTTGTTCTATCTTTACAAGAGGTACACAAAAACATTTTAACCTCTATGACATCATTTCAATGCTTCTTAACATCAACAAGATATTCAATAAGGAAACATGAAACTATCCACTATCACTCTTCCCTTCTTACTAGTGCTAAACCACTTAATAGGGAACATTTCCTTTTTCAACTAATCTTATGAAAAGATATATAAAGATAAAAAAATACATGAAAGTATTGTAGTTCAAACTCAACCTATTGACTAGAAAATCTGATAGATTTGAAGCTTGTTTCACTAAAATCTTTGTAGAGTTTCCACGTCCCTGAAGAGGACACATATTTTAACTACTGAAAACTCTTTCTATATCCTTTTCCATCAACACAACAAAACTTCAACAGGGTGTAAAAATTGTTTATCAGGAGTACAAATACATCATTTTTTCAAGCATGCACTAAACAAATAGAGAACTTTAGAGTCACCACCTACAACTTAATGAGAAGATTTTAAATATTTAAACTTGACTCTATACTATCAATGGTAACCACTAGATGAGATAAGTAAGAAGGCTAGGAATCTAGCTCAACTTGTACCTACATTATTTAAGCTTGATTTAACATAACCCCGATAGAGTCACCATCTTGTTGGTGAATTAGATGGGCCAAATCAATTTGGATAGTAAAATATTGATAATATAGATTTAACATATTACTTTTTTATGTTCTACCCAACAAATTCACCATCTTGTTGGTTCCTGAAAAGTATTTTATACTCAGAGAGACACCAATATACCTAGGACAGATTTTAAGGAGGGGTTAGTTCCAAATGTGGGGAGATCTATAAGTAATTGGACCATCTATAGAGATAGTACTTCCTTTTGCACTTTTGACTCTCCAAAACCAAGCTGCGTACACCTAATCCAGCTCAAAACTTTATGCTTCACAACCTTCTCTAGATTTATATAACAAATAGGATGGTGAGAAAATACTAAATGATAACCAGTCATTTATTGATTCTCAATCACCATGATGAACTAACAACCCTATAACCTCAATATTTTAAAAGACTTGGGATTGGTTATGATTAAATCTTGATGTATATAAGTAGACCACATCCAACACATATCACTACAGAATATACTAATTCTTGACCAGTGCCTTATCCATTGGGCTAAATCTCAAGTGCATTGTTGAATATAGAAACCAACTACTATTCTTGATCAAAGATCCAAGCCATAAACATAATTAACCAAACTCGCACTACTTATATAAATCCCTATGAAAACTTAATGAATCTATGTTTCATCCAAAGCATCATTTAATCTGACCTAAATTACAACTAAGGACAGACAACATATACATAGATAAACTCTATGCAGTGAATCAGAATACTCAAAACTCATAAGATCAACACACATGAGAGAAATGAGATAGTATAGTTGTATTATGAATGAGGATTCATGCCTATATACACATCTTTCTTCAAGATTAAACTAGTCCAATATAGATAAAGACCATAATTTTTTCCCTTTCATACAATAATAGACTCTGATATAAAATTTGTTACACCCTAGACTGAGAACAAATCATCAGCTGGTATTCAGAAACCAAGAAGAGACTAGACCTAGACCTCTTACTCAGACAAAATATGACCTTCATAAGTGATCTTGGAAATCCTTATAAAGGACTACAACAAGCTTAGGATCATTTAGGGAAAAAATAGGTTTTCCAACCGCTTACAACCAATCAGATACAATAAGAAATAAAAGAAGATAGGAAAGCCTAAAAATCCATGAAGGATCAGATCAAATATAATTTATAATATTTGGGTTTCATAATCATAGGCCAACTATGGTTACAAATTCAAAGGCTTCTTGTTGTAGACAATAGTTTAATGCCAGAATAGTCTTATCAATCTTGCATGTATCAGGGCATGGAAATATGTAACAACCACCATACCCTACTACCCCTCTCAAAATATAAGTCCTTTGCATTAAATGGGCATGGAACTTCAAGAAAATAAATCAAATCATGATAGCTACCTAGCACATTATTCATGAATTTTCACCTGTAACAATCCTTGGAACAAAACAAATTTGATTCACGTTGTCTCTTTTGGCTCACCAAGTTGAACCCTACTAGAGAAAACCCTTAAATAATTCAAATATCTGGCCACAAGATTTAATTGACAAAATTTCAAACATAGGCATTGATCCTTGTGTTTCCTGGCACATCATGCAGCACATATCACCATTCTAATAACTAATAAAAATGGGCACATCAGTAACACCCGGTACAAGGACCCACCTTCTTTATAATTTTGGTCAGACGCCAACACTTTACTCCAATCTCTGGCCCCACATACATCACCCCTGTCGACTGGAAGATCGAATGATAGGTGTGATCCTGTGATCACTATCCATCCTACATCTTTCTTTAGCGGCATTAGGATAAACATTGGATTTGATAGAAGATTAATTACTTTTTTAGTCAGGCCCAGGAGAATACAAACCATTGGATTTGACAATCAGATTGTAGATAGAAATCACTAAAACACTAGTTCCACCTATCTTGGTCTTTACTTATTGGAGCATCTGATCCCATGATAACTATCAACCAAGTACATTCTCATTAAGGCTTCACGCCCATCGACCGATCAGTCTTGACTTGCAATGCCTTTACTTTTAACCATGGTAAGTCCTTTAACCTTACATCATTTGGAGATCATGTGACCAAAGGCCCTCTCAGGATCTCTAAACTTTTGTCTTAACTAGGGTTTGATCATGAGAATTAGAGACTAAGGAAAATCTCATAATCTTTGGATACTTGTCTTAACCATGATTAGTTGTTAAGATCCAACGACATCCCTCGATCTTGTCTTCCATCAATGCTCATCGCTCCATCTCCAAATGTTTCGTGACTTATTCATGACTTTATGAGACTTGGACATAAATGCCTCACCAGGTCATTGAATTTTAAGGACAAACCGTTGAACATCAGGACATCTAGAGATAACCTACTTCGCCAAGTCAACAGATGCTAGACACTTAACTACCAATATTATGAGATTGGGAGATATGATATTAACAGTCAAGACTTTACCTTGTCATCTAATCTTCAGATGTTAAAGACTTAACAATGTAAACAATAAGAGATGTGGAGAATGAAGGAAGAGAACAAGAACATGTAGAAATGGGGATTTAAGTGACATGAAAAGATAATGGATAAATAGACTTGAGCTAGGGTTTTATGGACTCAGACAAATTTTTGAAACCCTTACAATATAAATAAGACCTATTTCCTCAAACTTGACACAAGAATTAGCTAGTTACAAGATTTTTTTGCAAGATAAAACCATTTTCATTAGATTTTTGCTAAAACGGGAAAATGGGCTAACACCTTCCAAGATTTTTACCTTCTTATTCTTTCCAATTATCTGATTTAGGGATGAGATCATCTATATTTGATCATCATTTTCAACTTATTGTCCTTAGCTTGTAAAGACTGATTCAATAGGTGGTCTAAATGGATTTTATGTTTTTCTCTTAGTCTGTGAAACAATTTTAGACTACTCTTTTTGCACCGCATGCTCCTCTTCTACTATCTTAACTTGAAGTTATTTTCTCTTTTCTTCTACTCTTGATTATACAACTTATTCTTCCTTATTTTCTTCTTCATCCTTCTGCTCATTAACTTCTATCAAATTTCCAACATTAGCTCCTTGGTCATGAAATGTGTTCTCCTCTCTATCTATGGATATGTTCATGCCTTCAATATTCATAGACTCATCAACAATGTTGATGGAGGGTGGTGAAATTGGTGATGATTTAGTTTGTGGTTCTTCTTCTACTGCTTGTTCTGATTCACTAAATATTTCTCCTAGTCCAGAGGTCATTACCTTTACTACCGCTTCCTCAGTTTCTCTATTTATCTCCTCATAATTTCCTCCCATTAATAGAACTGTCCTTCTTTTACTTCTTAGATGTGTGCTAAGGTTCTTCATGATTTCTCCGAAGTGATCTTCATCCTTAATCTCACAAATCTTCCTCACATATCTTTCTCATATGCCTTTGTCTTCTTCTATAGCTCTCTTCTTCCTATTTATCAACTTCTCATATAAGTTATCTGGAATCTTTACTTTTATATCTTCAAACTTCTTGTTAGTGAGAATCATGTGTCTGTCAATTGCATTTTCAAGATTCATCTTCTCATCATTATTATACATTTCATAATACTTTTTTAATTTGGTAAAATCCCCTTCATTTATGATTAAAGGGTTCACTTTGTCTATCTTAGGCTTCCACTGCTTCTTGTTTCTACCTACCTCTTCATCTACTTGTGGTTCCACTAGAGTCCTTATTCTTTCTACTGGTGTAAAGATAGTTTTTTGTCTCTTTCCTAGTCCACTACTCATCTCTTTAACTCTCTTAGTTGGTGTAACAGAGGTAGATCTGGTGGATTTCCTTACTACTAGAACATCCAATTCTATAATGTCTTCATCAATATTTTTAATATCTTTAGCAAGGGTTTTATGGGTTGTTAAGGGTGGCACTAACAACAATTCTATCCAATATCCCTAATTACTGCTAATGTCTATTTTACAATGACAAATTCATGCTTGGTCATGCCTGTATCCTTTAAGATTTTTTTTATTGTACTATCTACTCTCTTCTTTGCCAATTTATGTACCTATGACTGTTGTGTTGTATTGAAGTTCTCTTCATAGGTTCCAAATCTAGAAATCTTGGCATCCAAATTGCTTTCAAGTAACCTGCTCACATAACCTTCAATTTCTTCTTCAGATACCTCATACTCAAGAGGATCTACAAATTCTATTCTTCTCACAACTACTTCAATGTAGGTAAAGTTTATATGTACTAAGAAGCATATCTCATCTTTATACTTCTCAACAGTAGGTAGTGGAATCCTTGATCTTCTTCTCATTTTATTCTCAATGGTCTTGATGACAAGGGTAGCACTCTCATTTACTTTATCAATGAAATGTCTTAAGTATGCCTTTTTTTTATTCTATCCATTGAATTTTTTGTGATCATTCCAATTAGCTCCTATGGTGTAGGGAAATCTCCTCAAAAGATGGAAAAACATGTAAGTAATCAGGGATGAGAATCTAAACTATGAATTCTTAGTCTTTTTTTATCTTCTCAAGATTTTTAATCAATTGTATCCTCAAAATCTCACACATACCTACTTCCACTCTATCAACACAAATAACATAGGCTACATGTACCATGCCTTCTGCCATGTTATCTTTCCTTGAACTTTCACATAGTTTTGAAGTCAAGATTTTACATACATATCTTATATCATCTTGTCCAATTTTTCTTGTAACTATTCCTCTTCCAGTATATGAAGACTTTGTATTGTCCAACACTATTTTCTTAACATTCTTCTCATTCAAAGGAATTTATCCTATCTTAGATAGTCCTGTAACCTCATGTATAAGATTTTTTTTTATGTCTATAACTCTATCATTTGACCAAAATTTTCCATTATGTATTCTGCTAAAAATTATCCTTCTCCATTCATCATTTTGAAACTCATACTGAAATGTGTACTTAATGATATCCATTTGACATAAATGTTCAAATCCTTCTTTGTAGGTCATGTCTTACTTGTAAATTTTAGTGTACTCCATGGTTAAACTACCATCTCCTACCATCTGAAACATTCATTTTATATATCACTTCACATCTTCCAAATGTAAAACTCTCTTTGGAATGATTGATAAAGCCAAACTAGGGTCTTCCTATAAAGGTTCTATTGATTTCATCTTCATCTTAGGTCTAGTTGAGTCTCTAATGATTTTAGCTAGTGATGTATCCATGATTCTATCAAAATGTAACTATTATACACTAAGTTTGCACCCTTGTTTCAAGCTCTTGTAGTCTTGATAACCTAGTATAACATGGGAATCATCTCTAGGTTGTGGGACCTATGCTAACTACGATGAGACCTCCAGGTTCTAGGCTAGTTCCTCTTGGATAATCACCTTAATTTGCTTCTTGATAGGAAAAGTAAACTTTTGAGGGAAAGGGATAGAAGGAATGCTTGGAAAGGAAATGACTGAAAAGAAAACTACCTACTAGGTGATACACCGAAATTAGGGTTTGGATCTTAGTATAGAGGATGAAAATAATGAACAACTTAGGTCTAGGAGATCACAACTCACTAAATAGGCTTGCATAAGTATTTCATAGAAGGGTTTGCAATAGAAAGAGGCTATTTAGGGAAAGAAAATATTTCACAAACAATAGCATTCCTAAGGGATTTAGACACAATTTATGACCTACAAACAATCATTCACCTCTACAACTCGGTATAGGAATGAGACAGATAGTCAAGGGGTTGAGGTATACCCACAAGAGCATTAAAATCAAATCACCCACAGTAATACACAAAATTGTAGAAAGAGAGAGGGATCAGGAACCCTAAGATACCACCAAAAACATCATATACTTTGATTCAATAAGAGATAATTTAGACAAGGAAGCATAGGGATAGAAAAAATGTCACAAAATACCTCTGCAATATCTGAATCATCACTAAAAGATTTACAACTATAGAAGCTAGAGGGTAGAGAAAATGCCATAGATAACTCTCAAGAAAGGTGAATTTCTTTTACAATTGTCTAACTCTCTGAGCTCAAAAGCTTCAAAAAATACAATACATACATCTCCCCTAAACAAGCGGGAGCAAAACCTAACTAGGGTGATAAGATTTTCAATAGAATAACAAACCCTAAATCTATCAAATCTAATCATAAATGTTAGTTCTACAAATATCTCAACCGATCAGATATTCATCTTTGTGTGCCCATACTTGTACTAAAATCAACCTGTAGACAAGCAACCTGGATCAATCAATTTTTCTACAATAGGCCTGCCATGAATACTAAAATGGTACCTCATAGGGACAAGAATTGACCCATGACGACCACCCTAACTTTCATCATCTTCTTCAATTGAAAACATCCTACAAACATAAATTTCTTATCTACCCTTGTCATTCATATCCTGTTGGATCAAACACTGGCAAAATGCTTTGCAGAGATATTCAAATTTGAATTTTAACGACCAGCCGGTCATTTTAAAATGTTCCTATCCATGAGAAACCCTTCCTGGCAAATGAACAGTTGTGATGCACCTTTGAAAATAGTCCAAAACCCTTCTGACAAGTCAAATGCCACTGTGGAAGTCAGTAGCCAATTGGAAGAAAGAAAATCAACATTATAGGGAAGACCTTGGACCTAAGGCCTTGAGAGTGCATCAGACGGTTGTCGTTATACCACAATGCTACAGGAAGAGCATCTTGACCAAATGGTATAATGACGACTGTAAGATCAAACTAGGTATTAAATGCTTTGAAGAAGACTGACCCCATGAGCCTACTGACAAACTCCATGTTGCACACTCACCAACCAATCAAACACTACCAAATGGATCCACGTCGCATTCTTTCTGACATCAGACCCATTGCAACTGAGATTCCAATCTAACAGCAAGTGCATGATCTCATAGGGCCAAAAGATTCTATGAGATCATATGACCACCATAGATCCTAGCCCTTCTAACACATCCGGAAACCCTCTAACACGATCCCACTAACAGATTTCCACATCACTAGCTCGCAACCAATCAGAAGCTTTACACATCAACCCATCTGACAACACGGACCCATGACCTTCTTTATCTTCATCAGATGGTTGTCATTAGCCTAAATAGCATGCATCTTACCTTGGCAGTATAATGATGATCGTCGATCCTACTCAAAACTTAACCCCATGAGGAAGCCGACCCCACTAACAAACTTCCACCTATTCAAAACCCCAGCCAATGAGGAGCGAGCACATTAGAAAAGAGGACCGATTGTCAGAGTCGTGGCAACAAAGTAGCATCAATGAATTTTGCATGATCGCAAGGGCAAGGAATATTCCTTGCAAACACATGACAATCGTTAGATCCTTGAGGAAAGACAACCACTGGGCCCTACTGACACCTCTCCATGTCACCAAACTCATGGCCAAGCAGAAGCAGACACCTTGGACTACATGACAATGGACCCACTGATAGGAAGTGTTGTATCAGAAGGAAGATCGATGACCATTGTTACACTGCGCACTTAAACAGGCAACATCTTTTCTTAGCAGCATAGCGACAACCACAAGGTTTTGCTGAGCTTTAACCTTTGTAGACAAAGAATGGGCCCGCTGACACCTCTTTCATCCTGTTGCATGATCGCAAGGGCTCAAAAGATTCCATGCGAACATGCGACAACCACAAGTTTCAAAGGGAAGGTCAAGAGGAAATATTTTCCAAAAACTTAGGCCTTGGTAGGAAAAAAAAAAAGGGACCCCTCTTGACAACCTAGAGACTTAACACATGAAGGTGGTCAAACTTTTAGCATATGCATTTTAAAGATTTAAGTGGCTTGAAAAGGTAATGAATAATTAGAATCAGCCAAAGAGGTTTTTAGGGTTTATGCTTATAATGGCTAGTTTTATGAATATTTTAGACCTCCAGACCAGGGAGTTAGAAAATTTACAAAGGCTAGAAAACAAGTTGTAAAGCCATGAAACTTTCAGGGATGCTCGGCAAGGTAAAAATAGAGGCAATAAGGTTGCAACCATTCTAAAACAGGCTCTAATTTTTGAAGGGTGCTCCTAAAACTTGGAAATGAGTGCTTTGTATGCTCTTCAGGTGTAGGCTCTTGAGGCAAATGGGTCCTCCAGCTTGGAATTTTAGGTCTAGGAGCCTCTTGTTGAGAAATTTGTGATCTCAACCTTGTTGTCTCAATGTCAGCTCAGTGTCTGATTTCTTCTTGGAATTTTTTTATTTATTTCTCATTAGAAAGAGTCTCTTCTGCTTGGTAAAGGATGAACCCTTGCTCATAAATTTGAGCTTCCATTTCCTGTTGCTCCTTGATCTCAGACACTTGCTTAATTAAATCAAGCAACAAGCTCCTTGTCTTGTCTTGCTCTTTCATGAAATCTGAGCTCTGAATTTGTTTCCAATTAGGCTGAGAAGGGGGGGGTGGGTGGTAAGAAGGATGAGGTAGCTATCCTTGCAACTGTTGGTGTGCCCTTTATGCCCATGATCCATCTTGTCAGAGGGCCTTTTCATAATCTTGCACAAGGGAAAAATCATTTGGGGCATGCTGGATATAATGATAGCCTTGTATTGTATGGAAGCTTGGGATAAAAGTGGGCTTTGGGTGGCTTTGATAAGGCTGATAACTAGCCCATTGAGCATTAATCTCATAATAAGATGGTGAGTAACCTGACTGTCCATAATAACTTGACATGTCTACTCATACAATTAGCTGGAATTTGAACATGACAGATTTGAAACATACTAGCACTTGATCTTTGAAACCAGTAGGCTTTCCAGAGTTGCCACATATGTAGCAAAATGACCTCGCCTAGGTCTGTAGCACGCTATCAGCATATCAGAGATAGCATATCTTCTGCAATGAACTTCTTTTGTGGTCCCACTAGGCATGCCAGAATTGTTATACACTAAGTTTGCACCCTTGTTTCAAGCTCTCGTAGTCTTGCTAAACAAGTATAACATGGGAATCATCCCCAGCTTGTGGGACCTATGCTAACCAAGATGAGACCTCTAGGTTCTAGGCTGGTTCCTCTTGAATAGTCACCTTAATTTTCTTCTTGACAGGAAAAGTAAACTTTTTGAGAGAAAGGGATAGAAGGAATGCTTGGAAAGGAAATGACTAAAAAGAAAACTACCTACTAGGTGATACACCAAAATTAGGGTTTGGATCTTAGTATAGAGGATGAAAATAATGAACAACCTAGGTCTAGGAGATCACAACTCACTAAATAGGCTTGCATAAGTATTTCATAGAAGGGTCTGCAATAGAAAGAGGCTATTCAGGGAAAGAAAAGATTTCACAAATAATAGCATTCCTAAGGGATTTAGACACAATTTATGACCTGCAAAAACAATTCACCTCTGCAACATGGTATAGGAATGAGACAGATAGTCAGGGGGTTGAGGTATACCCACAAGAGCATTCAAATCAAATCACCCACAATAATACAAAAAATTGAAGAAAGAGAAGGATCAGGAACCCTTAGATACCACCAAAAACATCATATACTTTGATTCAATAAGAGATAATTTAGACAAGGAAGCATAGGGATAGAAAATATGTCACAAAATACCTCTGCAATATCTGAATCATCAATGAAAGATTTACAACTGTAGAAGCCAGAGAGTAGAGAAAATGTCATAGATAACTCTCAAGAAAGGTGAATTTCTCTTACAATTGTCTCACTCTCTGAGCTCAAAAGCTCCAAAAAATACAATATATACATCTCCCCTAAACAAGCGGGAGCAAAACCTAACTAGGGTTACAAGATTTTCAATAGAATAACAAACCCTAAATCTATCAAATCTGATCATAGATGTTATTTTTGTAAATATCTCAACTGATTAGATATTAATCTTAGCATGCCCATCCCTATACTGAAATCAACCTGCAGACAAGCAACCTAGATCCATCAACTTTTCTGCAATAGGCCCGCCATGAATGCTAAAATGGTATGTCCTAGGGAAAGGAATCGACCCATGATGGCCACCCCAACTTTCATCATCTTCTTCAATTGCAAACATCTTATAGACATAAATTTCTTAGCTACCCCTATCATTCATATCCTGCTAGATCAAACACTGGCAAAACCCTTCGCAGAGATATTCAAATTTGAATTATAATGGCTAGCCGATCAATTTAAAATATGCCTATCGATGAGAAACCCTCCCTGATAGATGAACGGCTATGATGCACCTTTTAAAATAGTCCAAAACCCTTCTGACAAGTCAAATGCCACCGTGAAAGTTAGTAGCCAATGGAAAGTGAGCAAATCAGTGTGATAGGGTAGACCTTGGACCCACAGCCTTGAGAGTGCATCGGACGGTTGTCATTATACCGTGATGCTAAAGGATGAACATCTTGACCAAATGGTATAATGACAACTGCAAGATCAAACCAGGTGTTAAATTCTTTAAAGAAGACTGACCCCATGAGCCCACTAACAAACTCCACATTGCATACTCACCAACAAATCAAATACTACCAAATGGATCCACGTCACATTCTTTCTGACATCGGACCCACTACTACTAAGATTCCAATCTAATGGTGGGTGCATGATCTCATAGGGTCAAAAGATTCTATGAGATCATATGACCACCATAGATCCTAGCACTTCTAACACATCTAAAGACCCTCTAACATGTTCCCACTGACAAATTTTCACATCACCAACTCACGACCACTCAAAAGCTTTACACATTAGCCCATCTGACAACGTGGACCCATGGCCTTCTCTATCTTCATTGGATGGTTGTCGTTATACTGCTAGCTTAAATAGCATGCATCTTACCTTGGTAATATAATGATGATCATCGATCTTGCTCGGATCTTAACCCTATGAGGAAGCTGACCCAACTGACAAACTTCCACCTGTTCAAAACCCTAGCCAATGAGGAGTGAACACATCAGAAAAGAGGACCCAGTGTCAGATTCGTGGCAACAAAGTAGCATCAATGGTTGTCGCATGATCACAAGGGAAAGGAATATTCCTTGTGAACATGCGACAACCATCAGATCCTTGAGGAAAGATATCCACCGGGCCCCACTGACACCTCTCCATGTCACCAAACTTGTAGCCAACCAGAATTGGACACCTCAGACTACGTGGTAATGGACACACTGATAGGAAGTGTAGTATCAGAAGGAAGATCGATGGTCATCATTACATCCTATGCTTGAATAGGAAACATCTTTCCTTAGCGGTGTAGCAACAACCACAAGATTTGGCCAAGCTTTAACCTTTACAGACGAAGAATGTGTCCACCGACACCTCTGTCATCCTATTGCATGATCAGAAGGGCTCAAAACATTCCATGCGAACATGCGACAACCACAAGTTTCAAAGGGAAGGTCGAGAGGAAATATTTATCAAAAACTTAGGCTTTGGTAGGAAAAAAAAAGAAAAAAAAAGGGCCCCTGCCTGACAACCTAGAGACTTAACACATGAAGGTGGTCAAATGTTTAGCACATGTGTTTTAAAGATTTAAGTGGCTGGAAAAGGTAATGAAGAATTAGAATTAGCCAAAGGGGTTTTTATTATTTATGCTTATAATAGCTAGTTTTATGAATATTTTAGACCTACAAACTAGGGAGTTAGAAAATTTGCAGAGGCCAGAAGACAAGTCATAAAGCCATGAAAATTTTAGGAATGCTCGGCAAGGTAAAAATAGAGGCCCTGGGAAAGATTCTAGCCAAATTTGTATAGAATAGGAAAATTATGGTAACAGTAACTTCTTTGATAATAAATAATTAGTTAAATACCTTAGAATCATGATTCAAGGCTTTGCGTAGATCTAGCAAAGAAACTATCTCAAAATCTTGCAAACTGATTTCAATCTCCACTAGTTAGCTCTCTATAACACTTATAAACACTTGAATGGTCAACTGATGTCAATAATCTACTTTTATCCTTTAAATCTTTTAGGATAAAGTCATTGCATTAAATTCTTAAGTGTATTCATGCTAAAATTTGTTCTTGGTTACATGTCAAACTTCATTCTTTTCGTGTAGTCGCATACATGTTCATAAATTCATGTGCTCTTAACCATAGCTTCCTTATATCATATAATAGCTTAGATTAACTTCTCAAGGCTTAATTCAACTTATTCTAAATTTTATACTATTCTAATGCTTATTCTAATACATAATCCTTGAAATTTTATGCTTAATTCCTTTGGGATGAATTGGGAAATGATTCACACTTACTCTCAAATACTTCAGCTATCTAATTTCCTGGTATACTTAGTGTGCTCACTTGTCCTCTAGCTTTAACAAACTCAATTTCCTCTAAGTTACTACGACTTTCCTTTTCACTATTGTTGGTGTTCATATTTCTTCTGGTATAGTTTGCATTTCTTCTAGGATTAGGATTTCTCACATTGTTCATTCTGCAATACCTCATTGTGTGACCAATGTTATTGGATATTTGAAAAATTATTCCATTGTTTCCATATCTTGGTCCCAACTGACTAATTTTTGATATGCAATTTCTTGCAATGTGTCCAAACTTGTTGCATCTATAACACATAACTCCATTTCTTTTGTTCACTTCTCCAATAGGTCTCTTATCTGTAGGGTTAGTATTTCTAAAAATTCTACTATTACCATTATCATTAGATCTAGGTTTCTTACAATTAATAGATCTATGTCCAAAACCATGACAATTATAACAATAACCAAAGATAGGTTTGAATTGATTACCTATACAATCTCTTTTCACGTGTCCAAAAGAATTGCATGAAAAATATCTACCTTTGAATTCTCTTCACATCTCTTTAGGTGGTTAATCTCGCTTAGGTGGATTAGGTGTATCTTCAGATTTGTTAGATTCATCTAGTTTATTTTCATCTTTATTCTCAGGTTGTTCCAGATCTAGTTCTTTTCATTCTTCAATCTTCTTTGTGAATTTATCTTCAAAGTATCCAAGACCAGTTTTATCATAAGAGCATTTCTGATAACAAATTTGTTCATCAATATTTTCACTACTAGAATATAATTTCTCAAGATGTTGTTTAGATTCAGGAAATTCTCCTTGTACAATTGTGTTCTTTTTCTCAAGTTTAGCATACTACAATTTTGTAGTCTCAAGTTTGGATGTCACTTTGGTAAGTTTAGATCTTAGATCTGCATTTTTAGATTTCAGATTTGGCTCATCTTTGTTGTTATCATCTTTCAAGCTTAACTTCAAATCTACAATATTTAGTTCATGTTGAAGGATCTCATTTTCTTTCTTCAATTTTGGCACTTCATCACAACCCTTGATTTGACTTGTAGGTTCTTTCTTTGATTTCATATCTTCTATCTTTTCTTTTAGTTTCTCAATGTAATCTTTCACATTATCATATTTCTCCTTCAGTGTATGTCTTTCTTCAGTAAGAATATCAATATGTTCAAGAGCTTCATCAAGGATTTTTTGCAACTAATCCATATCCATAGAGGTATTACTCAAGGTCTTAGGCTTTCTCCAAATAACTTTGTTCTGAGTAACTAAGATCTGATACCAATTGTTAGAAATAGGAAATACTAAGATGGGGGGTGAATTAGTATTTTATAAACTTTTACTTTTTCCCAATTATGGATATATGAAATTAACTTATAGCTTGCATAAGAAACTAAACTAAGTAAACTAAATAACATGCATAACAATAAAATGAATGAACTCATAACACCATGTTTGTTCTCAAGGAAACCCTGGCCAAGGAAAAAGCCCAATGGGGATCATACCCACAACTAATCTACTAATCAAAAAGTATCCGGTTAAGGATGTTGACCCTCTTAGGAGTCTGTTACATACATGTAGTGTTAATTTGTCCTAGTTAAAGGACTTTAGGCCTTATTAGAAGCCTCAACCCTCTTAGGAGTTATTATTACAAAAAAAAGATGTCTGCAAGATGAGCTCACTACCCAAATATGCAATATACAATGATAACTTTAGATACAAAAGGTAAGATACAAAAACCTTTTATTACTACCAAATAACTTTATTATTCAAATCTAGCTTTGTAGGCTCTTCACTCTGATATATAGTACTTTCTTCTTTTCTTCTTTACAACTTACAATTTTACATCATACATATCATATATCAACTTCTTACTACTATTATATACTTTGCATTACATTATTCTTACTTATATACAAGCTAATACAAAATAACTTCCTGTCGGCTTATAATACATTATACTCTTCTCAAAACATAAATTGATTATATGATTCCTTAACATCTAGGAAGTCATCCCTAATTAGTTAACTCATTATTTTGATAAACATAATAATCCCTTAACTCAATTTAAACGTATTATGACTACTGCTGTACTCTGGTCAACTCAACACTCTTTCTATAAAACATTAATATCTTTTTCGTACATGTCATACAGACTTGCACTCTCAGATGTAGTTTTGATATACATATAATGATCTATGTTCAAGTGTCCATGCACTGAACATGCTTCTATGAACATCTCTTATCAAAATTATCTTTGTGAACACTGGTAATCACTGTGATACTTAGTTAATTTTCAAGTGCACTCATATAAAACTTCTACCTCTGATCATGTTATCTTAATAATGAGTATATGTTTCCATTATGAAAACATTGTGATGACCTACTTAGCCAAATTGCCAACAAATAATGAAGAGGATTTTTTAAAAGACTAAATTTATATGTCTCTCTATATGTTGATCATTTTGGGAGTTCCCTTTGATCTTCACTTGTAGATTTATACTTTGATGGATAACTTTAATATATCTTTCACTCTATCACCAATCCAAAGTCTTCAAGGAAGAGGGCCAATTAACAAGGATCAAGAGAGATCCTCCTACACTTTGAGCCTTATTGCTCAGGCAGGTGTACCCTTGATTCACTTCTTGAAAGGAATCACTAAATGATATACAACTATATACTCTTTACTAACTGCTTTAAGATTTTATCATTTGAATGTTTGTGTGTGTGGTTGATGACAATGAAATGCCTCCAAAGAATGGACCAATGCCTTAACCTAGGGCAAAGAGTCACCCATGTACATACATCAGCTGAAGATCTTGAATCAAACACTCTTGGGCTCAGCATAAGTGCTTTGCCTATTACCCCTCTCCCTCAAACACAAGGACATCAAATTCTTACTTGGTTGTAAACTCACTGAACCCACCCAAAAGACTTTAATCATAACTTTTTTAGGAACTCAGAGATGACTTCACAATACTCTTTGTTTACCATATGCTAACACACTTTGTGACATTAACATATATGAGCTTAGAACCAAAACAAGAAGACATACACAAATGAAAGATTGGAACTCAATAGTATTTTGATTAACATATTCAGAATCAATATACAATCAAAACAACAAAAAGATAGGAAATACCCAAAATCCCACTCCTCTATCAATATAACACTATCAACAACCAGCTAGGACCAAAGAAAGTTTGGAACCCTTACTCAGTCATAAATTGGTAACTTATACTCCCTAGTCATCTTGGAATTCTCAAAGAGAATGGAACAAGCTATGAATGACTTAGGGTTGGGGTTTCAACCACCCAACCAATTGGAAACGGTCATAAAGTTATTATAAGGGTAGAAACCCAGGCAACCAGGAGAAAGAAAATCCTGGAATGATCCTTAATCATGAAAAATTCTCTGTGAAGGTACTGAGGATTATGAACAATGCCTAAATGTCAACCCTAGAACATGCCTCGAGCATAAAACCACATAGTACAAACCCTACAGATGATGACTCAACACCCTGGACCACACTGCAATAGCAAGCACCACCAAACCAATCGAAATTGGCTACTAAAACAATAAATTTTGGTACTTCCTATCACTGGAAACCCTCAAAGAATTCAAATTTGAAAAACAATGGTCATTTCCAATCGCCAGTGGAAAATCGATGGTCCACATTTAAAATCAGATCAACTTTAAGTCACAGCCATTAGATCATGTTATTTCACAGTCTTTATGTCCTTAACTCACCTGCCAGTGCAAGGTTAACTCAAGCAAACATGTGACAAGCCAAATCCTATTTGCAGAATGAAAACTTAACCCACCTTCTAACTCCGTGACTTGGTGACCATAGGAAACATTAACCTCAGTCCCACATTTAGCGAACTAGTGACAAAAGGTTACCGATAGTTCGTGAAACACTTTATCTATCTACCAAAAAGTTTAGCGATTCTATGAATGCTTGTTCACTGAACCACTAAAATAGTTAGAGAACTACTGCTATTTCACGTGAACAAGCAAAGCCTTCAAAATTTGTCGACCGCTATCCTCATTCATCCGGACTGCTAAACCTATTGACCCCACCTAGGCCCTATTTATGCCACTTGTCATCATGTCATTCATGGCTCATGCTCAGTCACACTAACAAAGGACCCACTTTTTGCAAGCCGTATAATCAGACGACAGGCGTAAGATCTCATAGCTCTAAAAAAAACTCATGAGAACTTACACCGACCATAGATCCTATCCTTGTTATTGATCTCTCTAACAATGACCCCACCTTCCCGCATCATCCACGTTAACCAATAAAATTTGAACAACCCCGCACCACCTGGAAAATGGCCCCACTAAGAACATTAAGCTTCTTGGAAGATCAAATGGCTGGCACAAGATCTGAAAGGCTTTGAAGATTCTACGCGCTCTTACACCAACCGTCAATCTTGAATCTCCTGATTGAGATACCGGGCCCGCCGTGCAACACGTCCAGCTCACAGAATGTGGACCAATCATAGTACAATAAATCAACATATCTGGTAGATGGACCTGCCAAAATAAAAGGTTACGTCATACAAAAGAATCAATGGTTGTCTCAAAATCTCATACGTCTGACACATCTCATAAGAATTTACTCCCACCGTTGATTCACTGCAAGTGTCAAGACCCTCTAACAAGCTGGCAACCTAGGACCCACTGACAACTGCCAATGTGTTAAAACATGGACCAATAAGATGTCCCCATTTGTGCATACATGTCAACAGACCCACTTATTTGAGAAGCTCTGTCATAAAGGAGAATCAATGAACGTCTTAAGTTTGCAAGCCTCTGACACATCTCATGAGAAGATACACCCACCGTTGGATGGAGATGGTGTCAGAGACTGGGCCAAGAAAAAACTAAGGCCAAAACATAGGAAAAATTAAACAGTGAGAATTAGGCTTTCAGGAAAAATATTAAGCGTAGGGGACTTAGGAAATATTAAATTCGCCGAGGGTAGAAACATAGGAAAAGTCAACATTGGGGCCAACCAAAATATAAAGCACGTGCATATTAGGACCCTTAAGTGACCCACAAAAAGTAACATCAAAATAGAATAAGGGCCAAGATTTTTTAAAGGGTTTGGCATGTAACGACTAGTTTTTGAATTTTTTGGTAAGGGCTCTTAGCCAGAAACATGAAAAATGACACAGAGACCAGGAGAAAGATGTGAGGGTCATGAAAATTTTTGCATGTGCTAACAGTGGATTTTCTTGGGGATGTATGCCTCCTACAGGCATAGCAAGGACTTAGAATCACTGGTTTAAAGTAGACCATCCCATTGGAAAAATTGTAGACAACAGGGAAAAAGCAAGGCAGAACAGGCAACAGGACCAAAAACTGACAAACCAGGACAAAACAAGGCAGGGGCAAGCATCTTATTTACAGAATCTACAATATATACAAACCTAACTACTGTTCATGGAAAATAGAATACCTCAATTGAAGTATTTCTTCAAGAATTGTCCATGAACTGGCAATTCCTGAATATCACCATTTAATTCTTTGAATTAGATATGGCCCTAGCCAGATGGGATCAAATTTACCATGTTTTCCCTTATCCTCTAGTCTAGCATTCCAAACTAACATGAAATCACCAGGTTCAAACTTTCTATCAACAGTCTTCTTATCATATAAATGCTTAACCTGCAACTACAATTTGGCATTCCTTGCAACTGATTCTCTTCTAGTCTCATCCAACCTAATCAGGTCCTCAATTCTCAACTACATCTCATGATCTATGTCATCATCATATAGCTGAACAATTTTATACATTTCCAATAATAGGTCAAATGGTGCACAACCAATTGCCCTCTTCACAGTTACCCTATCAGCCCATAGAGCTAATGGCAGCTTTGAATTCCATGCCCTCTTATTATTTTCAAAAATTCTCTTTAATATTTTAATCAAACTCTTATTAGTAGATTCTTCCTGACCATTTCTTTATGGATGATAAGGTGAGGAATTAGAAATCTGAATTCCCAAACCTTTGCAAAAGTCCTTATATTCAGTAGACTTGAAGGACATGGCATTATCACTTACAATTCTCTTAGGGCACCCAAACCTTGTAACAATATTATTCATCATAAAATCAATTACCACCTTACTAGTTGCATTTCTTGTAGGTATAGCTTCTACCCACTTTGTAAAGTAATCAGTGGCAACTAAGATCCATGAGTGTCCTCCACTTGACTTGGTTGGTATCTCCCCTATGAAATCAATTCCCCGTTGTTGGAAAGGAGACTGAACTTCTACTCATTTTAATGGCACATTTCCTAAAAATTTAAGCTTTCCAAAGAACCTTTGACAAGCATCACACCTCCTCACTAACTATTCTGCATCCTTGAAGATTGTGGGCCACCAGAATCCTGCTCTCAAGATCTTATGAGTAGTTTTTATACCCATATAATGCCCACCACAAACTCCCTCATGCATTTCTTTCAACAACTTGTTAGCCCGATCTTCATCTACACACTTTAAAAATATGCAATCCAAATTCTTCCTATACAATTTACACTTCACAATTACATACTTGATGGCCTATAATTTTAATGTCCTTTTTTTATTATCATTCATGTTATCTGGACATCTCATACTTCTCAAGTAATAGATAATATCTTGATACCAAATACAATCATCCATATCACATGTGTAATCAATTTCAGAATGATTTACCTAATTTACATCAAGATTGGATTGGGCCATCATTTTTTCCAATCCTTGTCCTCTAACCAACTTAGTAATCTAGACCTCAACATTGAATTCTTGGATCCTATTGATCCATCTGCATGTTCTTCCAGACACCTCCTATTGTGAGAAAATATCCTTCACAGCTGCACTTCGCACAAAAGCAATCACAACTGCTCCCATCAAGTAACACCTAAAAGCCTTGATTGCCTTCACAAGTGCATAAGCCTATTTTTCATTTATGTCATACTTCAATTCTACAGCCTGCAAAGATTTATTGAAAAATGCAATAGGCTACTCAAAACCATCCTTATTCTTTTGTAACCAAACTAGAGCAATAGTGTGAAAAGATGCAAAGGAAAAGATATGCATAGGGACATTATAATCATGTGCCTTAAGCACTAGTGCATCTTTGATAGCCTACTTGATATTTTTGAAAGCCTCATCAGGCTCACCCTCCCAATTGATTGCAGATCCCTTCTTCAACATCTTAGAAATAGGTCGAGTAACCTCTGTAAAATTTGTCACAAACCATGTTAAGAAATTGACCTGACCAAAGAAGGACTGAATTCCTTTAACATTCTTTGGTCTCTAAATTTTATCAATGGTTGCTACCCTCTTAGGGTCAATTCTCACTCCTTGCTTCCCAACTAAGTGGCCAAGCAACTTACCTTCAATCACACCAAAAGAACATTTCCTTGGGTTCAAGGAAATGCCAAATTCCAAGGCCCTCACAAATATTCTTTCTAAATGAGTGCAATGGTCTTCTTCCTCCTTGGAATAGGAAGTTAGATCATCTTGATATACAACAAGGACATCATTTATGAAATCTAAAAAGGAAACATCCATTGCCCTCTGAAAAGTAGCACCAGCATTTCTGAGGCCAAAAGGCATTCTCAGATAAACATATGTCCCCTAAGGTGTTGTGAAAGCTATCTTGAATTCCTCTAATTCCTTGATAATGACCTGATTGTAGCTAGAGAAACCATCCATCATTGACATCAATTTTGATCTGGTTATTCTCTGCAACATAGCTTCCATATTGGGCAGACAATAATTATCCTTTAATGAGTTGATGTTCAGATTTCTGAACTCCACACAAAGCCTAATGTCACCATTCTTTTCTCTCATAGGAACAAGGTTTGACACCCAAGAAGAATGCCTTATAGGCTTGATAATTCCAGCATCTCTCATCTTCATTAACTCTTCTTGCATCTTGGGTGCCAAAGTGGGATTAATAGGCCTTTTGTTTTGCTGAAAAGGTTTAGCATCTTCTTTCAATGTAATAATATGCTAAAACAAATCTTCTCTATAAACCTTTAGGTCATCATATGACCATGCAAAAGCATGCTTGAATTTTCACAATAATTTGATCAAAGATTTCTTTACCTTTTGAGATATATCTCTACCAATGTATACCTTCTTAGGTGCCTCATGTGTTAGAAGATTTATCTCCTCTAGATTAGCATGATCTTCTCTTTTGATATTATTTTGAACTCTATCCTAGTTATCAAAGATAGTCTCCAAAACAACAAGCCCCTTGGGCACCTTGTTAGTTCTAAGCTGAATGACCTCATTGCCAAAGACAACCTCCCTTCCTTCTACTAACTCAACCAAGGCTGAACAATCAAATTCCTGACCATGATACTGATCCTCACAACCCATAAACTTCAAGATATCATTATCATCATCAAAAACTTACCAATTCTCAATATTATCTGGTATGCTAGGCCTAGCCTGAATTTCAACTTTAGAGATACCAAAAAATGTAATATCATTGGGATTGATTGCAATATTGGCTAACAAGTCAGTCATCTTATTGTTACTCCTATCCTTCCACTCAATATTGAAGGCATCAAAATGTTCAATAAAATCCCAAACTGCATTCCTATATTGTTTCAACCTCTTGTTCTTGGAAGCATATACTGAGCTGACTTGGGACACCACCAACTCAGAATCACCAACAACACTCAAGCACTTAATACCATGTTTTTGTGCCAAACTCAGTCCTAACAACAATGACTCATATTATGCTATATTGTTGGTACAAAAGAAATTCAATGTGAAAGAAAATTTGTAGGTGTTTCCATTAGGAGAAATAAGTAAAATACCTGCTCCTGCTCCATCTTTGCAATTTGCACCATCAAAGTACATTACCCACAAATCACCCCTCATAGAATCAACACTTACCTCATCAGAGATAGGTGACAAAATAGGTTCATTCTCAAATATAGGGATCTCTACCCTAAAAGCATTAATATCAATATCCATAAAACATGTAGTTTCATTATCAATATTTCTCTCAATCATGTGGCATACTCTTGGCTCTCATTCAATCTTGACAAACTGATCATCAATCTTGAAAGTGGCATAGGAGAAATCACACTTTAAACTCCCACCCATGGCATCACTCCCTCTTCTAGATAGTAGCATCCCATAATGAGGAGGGATATCCACCACCAAAACACTCATTGTTAACTCTTTCTCTAGATATGCTACTAGCCTATATGGCATTGCATTGATAGTCCCAATAACTAGTACCTCCCTCTAATCCATTGGAAAAACATCTACCTTGCACTGTATCAACTTTAAGGCCAAACTTCTCCATGATTTTTAAAGGCATGACAGTATTAGAGGCACCACTATCAATCATACAATTTGTCAACTTCATTCCATTCACAAGAACACTTAAAAAGAATGGATCAATATTTTCAAGGCTAGCATTGATAGAACTATCCAAGTATATTGGAGGAATTTGAGACACAATTCCCTAAGCAGCAACACCTTTCAAAGCTTTATCCTGAGATCCATTGCATGCAACATCATGTTTATGAACATTACCTACCCATGCAATAGCTCTATCCTTATGTTCAGGGATCCTCAACAATTCTGAAAATGGAACCTTAACTGTAATTTGGGATAATACAGATAACATATCAATAGGAGCAGAAGAAGGAATCTCAATCTGCACTGCCTTAATATCCTTTTGCTTATCTGACACATTAGGTGTATTGGCCACCCTCATTTTTTCAATCTTAGCCATTGTGTTAACTAGCCTCTCAATTTCACTAGAACATTTTTCAACTCCAACTCCCTTAGGCTCACAATTCTTACCTTTTACACTCTTGAATTTCACCATGTGATCACCTTTTGATTTGTTCTCATTAGGTTCTCCAGAGTTGGTACTCTTTATAAACATTCCTATAGCTTTATCATTTATATTCCTTGCCACCATGCCTCTAGTTTGCACTTGGGCAATCATTTCTACAGTAATCCTATCCATCTCTTCTCTAGAAGGCCTTCTCAAATTTACTAGCTCAAAAGAAGAGTCCATATTACATGTCTTCCTATCAATGTCTTCACTATCAGAAAAAACTTCTTGATGAAAAAGGGCCTGATTGTGTCTCTTTACATTTACATCTACCTCTTCATCAAAATCAGAATCATTTTCATATCCTAGATATGAAGAAGCCATGTTGCATCCAACATCATCTTAACCTTCTTCTTGATCTATCTCCTCATTGCCACAATCTTGATTTGTAGCCATAGATTATGCAACTACACAATGCTCTGCAGAGTGAGGGGACTGGCATGCAATACACCAAGGTATGTCCTCCATGACATTTATTGAAGCCTTTTGTAGAGGGTCAGGGACACCTCTATCATTGTTTCCTCTTACTGTAGGGACAATAGACTTGACATCCTTCCATTGGGTGTTGTAGGGGTAGTTCTGCAATCTATTCTACTTATTGAAATTGTTGTTGAACTGAGGCCTTTCATTGGTAGGAGCACTGATGTTCCTATTTGCAAGTGCCTTCAAGTCCTTCAATGCATTTAGAACCTTATCCAATTTATCTTCTTCTTGCCTCCTAGCTCCAACATTCTTATGGTTTTCCTTTTTGTATTTCTTATCCCCAAACAACTTAGGGTCATCTCTCTTTCCACCCAATTTCCCTGATATTTTCATATTATTCTCAATGTTGACAGCAATCCTAAAAGCATCCCTAGGAGTTCTTGGTTCTTTTTCCCTCAACAAATATCCCATTTTTCCATCAAATGCATTGATATATGTGGTCAGACAGACATTGTCATCTAATCACATAACTTGGAAAAACTTATGCATACCCTTCTAAAATCTCATGTTGAATTCAGCTGTAGATTCATTCTAATTTTTCCTTATGCTATTGAATCCATTCAACATGAAACTAGCATTAGGCCTATCACCATACTACCCTTTAAAACATCTCTCAAAAGAATACCAAGTATCAATACATTTATCAGGAAGTCTCTTAAACCAATCTCTAGCATCCTCCATTAGAGATTGAACAAATAATTTCATGACTACATCCTCATGCTCTACCTCATAATCATTAAGCATGTCAACAAATAACCTAAGATGTTCCTGACAACTAATAGTATTATTACCAGAAAACTTAGGTACCTTATCTCTAATATCATTTGGAAAAGCATTCAAGTAACTAGGAATTCCATCAAAACTAATTTGCATATAGCCTTCTAATTGCATAGGTCTTCTTTGAAAAGTTGAACTAGTGTTAACCCTAGGATCAACATTAACAGATGAAGAAGGAATTGAACTAGTAGCATTACTAAGTGGAATAGTAGTAGTCATAGATGGCATACCTAGTTCAATAGAAGATGGGCCAAGAGCATTAGCTAATGAAGATTTCAAGAACTGGATCTTTCTTCTCTTTTCTGCAATGGAAGCTTCAATTTCAGCCCTCTCTAATTCTCTTGCAAGGTCCTCATCTTCTTTTCTTCTTCTCTCCATTTTTTTGTCCCTATTTTAATTGGGTGGTGGGACCCTGGGTATTGTCAATGATTTACTTGTTTGATGTCCCACCATCTTTTGTTTTCCTTTCTCACCAGCGGCAACATCAGGCCTAGTGATCTCACGCCCATCTTTATCTTTAGGAAAAGGAACATAACTTTGCACTTGTCTAACCACAAGGACCTCCTTATCAAATTCTTGATCTCGCAGTAAGCACTCTTTCTCACTCCTCAAGGCATCAAGATCACCAAAGACATCATGCTGCAAAGTTTTAGGAGTAGAAGAAAGCATCTTGTTTCTCTCCTTCATTTCATTAATCTTTCTAAGGAGAGACTATCTTTCTATCAGAGCATTCACCTTTTTAGCCTCTCTCTCCTCTTGTAACCTCTTATATATGGCATCCTGCTCTGCCAACTACAACGTTAATGCATTTAAATCATCAAGATCTACCATAATGTCATCACAACCTGATGACACATCCATATCATAAAGATTTTGATATGGGAAGTGGACTTGCCTAGGTCTCATGGGTTCTCTTCTGAAATTGTCCTCATCAAGATCTAAATCAATCTCCAAAACCATCTCTCTAGTTTGTTCATCTTGACCTATAGGCAATGGACCTTTGTCCTGAAATACATCTTCTGGGGTATCATAAAATCTATCTTTAGAACGACCACCATCTGATCTAGAAACTCTATCATGTTAACCATCCTCACTTGAGGAAACATGTGGTGCTCTACCTCTAGTATTTCTTTGTTCTCTCATGGGAGCACTGGTAGAATCACCATTCCTTCTAATCCAACTCTTTTTCTCCTATCTAGGCAATTGCTCCAGAGTGACCTCTGGATTCTTTCTGACAAAGGATTTAGTATTCCTCCTCTTGTCCATGATTTACAATATATAGCACCGGTTCTAACCTTTTTGAGTAGCCACCCACCTAGATGGGAAATCTTTTTAAATGAATACAATAGGAAAACAAGAGGGCACTTACAACCTTTATATCTATCTGGTCAACAAAAGATTTTGACTTTACAATATAGTCCCGACCAGAAGTCCTGATAGATATACTGCTTCATTGTTGTTCTCTCCAATAGAGTCACCATTTTGTTGGGAGTTCCCTTTGATCTTCACTTGTAGATTTATACTTTGATGGATAACTTTAATATAACTTTGACTCTATCACCACTCCAAAGTCTACAATGAAGAGGGCCAATTAACAAGGATCAAGAGAGATCCTCCTACACTTTGAGCCTTATTGCTTAGGTGCATGTGCCCTTGATTCACTTCTTGAAAGGAATCACTAAATGATATACAACTATATACTCTTTACTAACTGCTTTAAGATTTTATCATTTGAATGTTTGTGTGTGTGGTTGATGACAATGAAATGCCTCCAAAGGATGGACCAGTGCCTTAACCTAGGGAAAAGAGTCACCCAATTACATACATCAGCTGAAGATCTTGAATCAAATACTCTTGGGCTCAGGATAAGTGCTTTTCCTATTACCCCTCTCCCTCAAACACAAGGACATCAAATTCTTACTTGGTTGTAAACTCACTAAACCCACCCAAAAAACTTTAATCATAACTTTGTGAGGAACTCAAAGATGACTTCACAATACTCTTTGTTTACCATATGCTAACACACTTTGTGACATTAACATATATGATCTTAGAACCGAAACAAGAAGACATACACAAATGCAAGATTGGAACTCAATAGTATTTTCATTAACATATTCAAGATCAATATACAATCAAAACAACAAAAAGATAGGAAATACCCAAAATACCACTCCTCTATCAGTATAACACTATCAGCAACTAGCTGGGACCAAAGAAAGTTTGGAACCCTTACTCAGTCAAAAATTTGTAACTTATACTCCCTAGTCATCTTGGAATTCTCAAAGAGAATGCAAGAAGCTATGGATGACTTAGGGTTAGGGTTTCAACCACCCATCCAATTGGAAATGGTCATAAAGTTATTATAGGGGTGGAAACCTAGGCAACTAGGAGAAAGAAAATCCTAGAATGATCCTCAATCATGAAAAATTCTCTGTGAAGGTACTAAGGATTATGAACAATGCCTAAATGTCAACCCTGCAACATGCCTCGAGCACAAAAACACATAGTACAAACCCTGCAGATGATCACTCAAGACCCTGGACCACACTACAACAGCAAGCGCCACCAAACCAATCGAAATCAGCTACTAAAATGATAAATTCTGGTACTTCCTATCACTGGAAACCCTCAAAGAATTCAAATTTGAAAAACAATGGTCGTTTCCAAGTGCCAATGGTAAATCAGTGGTCCACATTTTAAATTAGATCAACTTTAAGTCGCAGCTATTAGATCATGTTATTTCATGGTCTTTATGTCCCTAACTCACCTGCTAGCCCTGGGTTAACTCAAGCAAATATGCGACAAGGCAAATCCTATTTGCAGAATGAAAACTGAACCCACCTTCTAACTCCGTGACCTGGCGACCATAGGAAACATTGACCTTAGTCTCACATTTAGCAAACTAGCGACAAAAGGTTACTGCCAATTCGCGAAACACTTTGTCTATCCGCTAGAAATTTTAGTGATTCTGCAAACGCTTGTTGGTTCAACTGCTAAAACACTTAGAGAACTACCACTATTTCACACAAACAAGTGAAGCCTTCAAAATTTGTTGGCCGCCAACCTCATTCATCTGGACTGCTAAACCTTTTGACCCCACCTGGGCCCTCTTTATGCCACTTTTCATCATGTCATTCATGGCTCATGCTCAGTCACACTAACAAAGGACCCACTTTTTGCAAGCCTTATAATTGGACAGTAGGTGTAAGATCTCATAGCTCTGACAAAACTCATGAGAACTTACGTTGACCATAGATCCTATCCTCATCATTGATCTCTCTGATAATGACCCCACCTTGCCACATCATCCACATCGACCAATAAAATTTGGACAACCCTTCACCACCTAGAAAATGGCCCCACTGAGAGCATTAAGCCACCTGGAAGATCAGACAGCTAGCGCAAGATCTGAAATTCTTTGAAGATTCTACGTGCTCTTACGCCAACCATCAATCTTGAATCTCTTGATTGAGATATCGGGCCCGCCGTGCAACATGTCCAGCTCACACAATGTGGACCAATCATAATACAACAAATCAGCATATCTGGTAGATGGACCCACCAAAAGAAAAAGTTACGTCATACAAAAGAATCAACGGTTGTCTCAAAATCTCATACGTCTGACACATCTCATAAGAATTTACATCCACTATTGATTCATTGCAAGTGTCAGGACCCTCTGACAAGCTAGCAACCTAGGACCCACTGACAACTACCAACGTGTCAAAACATGGACCAATAACATGTCCCCATTTGTGCATACATGTCAACGGACCCACCTTTTTGAGAAGCTCTATCATAAAGGAGAATCAACAAATGTCTTAAGTTCCAAAGCGTCTGACACATCTCATGAGAAGATATGCCCACCATTGGATGGAGATGGTGTAAGAGACCAGGCCAAGAAAATACTAAGGCCGAAACATAGGAAAAATTAAACGGTGAGACTTCAACTTTCAGGAAAAATATTAGGCGCAGGGGACTTAGGAAATATTAAATTCACAAGGGGTAGAAACTTAGGAAAAGTCAACACTAATGCCAACCAAAATATAAACCACGTGCATATTAGGAACCTTAAGTGACCGACAAAAAGTAACATCAAAATAGAATAAGGGCCAAGATTTTTTAAAGGGTTTTGCATGTAATGGCTAGTTTTTGAATTTCTTGCTAAGGGCTCTTAGCTAGAAACATGAAAAATGACACAGAGACCAGGGGAAAGATGCTAGGGTCATGAAATTTTTTGCACGTGCTAATAGATTAGTCAATGAATTTGAAACACAATGTATTAAAATATACACAACAACATAAATTTTTAGTTGACTTCATGGAAATCTTCACATAGGCATCGAGCTTGATGTAATTTCTCATGCTATTACAATTATGTGCATGATGTAGGACATGATACCTACCTCATAAATGTCTATGATAAGATAAATTGATGACGGTAACATACTTTAGTCATAATTCTTCTACAATGAAATCATTTAATAGAAGAATCAATGCCTTCACAGAAAGACCAAATCCTCATTACTCTTGACATGTTATATAAAAATTACACTAATTCATCTTACTCAGTGGTGTAGAAGATTTCCATATCTTCTCTATCAATAGTTTCCTATTTGGAAAAGGCATTCAATCTCTTAATTGGCTTCTAATTATTTGTCTTGAAATCCCAATTCAAAGCATAGGCCCAATATACACTCTGATATGATGAATTTCTGGTGGGTAGGAAATCCATTGCTGGCTTGGATGCCATATGCTAGATCAAAGGTAAATTTTATAATGTATTTTAATGATAATTAAAAAATTTATACAACCGTCAATATTTACAATGTAACTGTATAGATAGAGGAAGGCTATTTGATAGTTACAATGTATATTATCCTACTATACAATGTGTTAATACCAAAAATAGATATGGATAAACACACATACATAAAAATACATATATGCACTTGCATGTGTGAGTGCACGCACCCACACACACACACACACACTGATAAACAAAATGAGAAATTGATTTAAATTAGAATAAATCATTTGGAAGGTCATCTAAAGGATAATTCAAAACTCTAAGAATATGCCTCAATAGAAATGGTTAAGGTAGAGGAGGTACAATTATGAATGAGGAGAGAGTTAATATAAAAAGGAAGAAGGGGAAATTTTGGAAGAAATAATGATTGAATAGGCTCAATCTAAGGTGAAGAAGCACAACATTGAATAAAAGGACAAGAGAGATGGAGAGAGACAAACAAAAAGATGTTTCAGATTATAGTTTATGTAGAGGGACATAGGAAATATATAAATGGGAAGGATATTTTTATTTTTTAGGTGAAATGAGGGCCTTAATATGGAATGTTAGGGGCATGAATGTCCCTAACAAGTGGCCCTTAATAAAGAGACAAATTGTCCAAGCTAATCTTTCTATAATATTATTCCAAGAAACCAAGCAATGTTTATAGGAGATTAGTAATAGGAAGAAGAGTTAGATACAATGGACATGTAAATATATAGGTACAACATGTAATTTAGCTAGTGTATGGGGTCTTGTCGAACATTTTTAATTTGGTTGAGAGATCATGGAGGAGTTTTTATAGTTTCATATCATTAAAGTAAATAATTTCATGTCAATATAGGTCATATTTTATTTCAACATGCACAACCCAACTTTATTAAAAGAAATGAGGGAGATTTGGCTTTCAAAATCTCAAAGACTATAAATCACATGATGAGAGAGGGTGATTATGGTAGACATTTTAAATGCCATGTTGGATAATTGAAATAAACTAAGGGATTCTTGTGCAACTATCTTAGACACAATTAGATTACCAATAATTTGTATGGGTGAATCACTTAATGGATAATAAACCAAATGACAAAAAATTTACTTGGACTAATATAACGAGAGAATTCACCTATATAGTAAAAGAGGTCATATGGGTTTCTAATAAATAGAGATTAAGGTAGGTAAAAATGGCTCAAAAGGTAACTGTTATACACTAAGTTTGCACCCTTGTCTCAAGCTCTCTTGGTCTTGATAACCTAGTATAACATGGGAATCATCTCCAGGTTGTGGGACCTATGCTAACTGAGATGAGACCTCCAAGTTCTAGGCTGGTTCCTCTTGGATAATCACCTTAATTTTCTTTTTTGACAGGAAAAGTAAATCTTTTGAGGGAAAGGGATAGAAGGAATGCTTGAAAGGGAAATGACTGAAAGAAAACTATCCTACTAGGTGATACACCAAAATGAAAAGAACATAATACACTGGCCAAATCAGCATGAAGGGGCCTCAGATCTAGCAGAACACAATCTTCCTAAACAAGATTTCATAAGTATTTCACAGAGGGGTCTAGACAAGAGACACAAACTGTGACCTGCAAGTAGACATTCCTTTCAGCAAAAGGGCACAGGAATGAGACAGAATGAAAGGGGCTAAAATATACCCACAAACTCACTCAAATCAAATCATACACAATAGCGCACATGTAAGCTGAAAGGAAAAAGGGCTCTGGAACTTTGAGACTTCTCTAACAAGGCCAATATATTCCATTCAATAAGAGAAAACTTAGACAAGAAAGCACAAGGACATAAAGAATGCCACAAAATACCTTTGCAATATTTAAGCATCAATGAAAGATTATAGGTTTTAGAAGCTAGAGGGCAGAAAGGATGCCTCGGATAACTCCTAAGAAAGGAAACCTCCCTTTTTACAAAAAGTAAACTCTAAGCTTCAAAAGCTTCAAAAAAATTATATAAATCTCCTCTAATACAGGTAAGAGAAAAAGTCAATAAGGGTTACATAAATTTCCATATAATAATCACAACCCTAATTCTATCAAGTCTGATCATAAATGTATCTTTGAAAATATCTTGGTCGATCCATCTACTTCGCTGCAGGTTAAAAACTTCACGCCACCACCAGGAACTTGTCTTTGCAAGTCGGCCTGATCATGAATGTCTAAAATCTGATCTTCACAGATATTTGAATTTAAAATTGTAAACAACCACAGGTGGTGCCAACCTTTTAATGCATCTTTGGCATATAACACTGACATGGTACCATGCTATGGCCACCCAGGTCCTCATCATCATCTTCCCAACTGCAATTGTCCTGAAGAATTTATTCTGAGCTACCCCTGTCATTCATATCTTGCTAGATCGAACGCTGGCAAAACCCTCGCAGAAAGATATTTAAATTTGAAAATAAATGGTTACCAGATTTGGTTTAAAATGTGATCATCAATCCTTTTATTTCTCGGTAGATCAGGTGGCTCATATCGATTTTACAACAGTCGCGGGCCCCTTGAAAAGTCAAAAGACCACATCGTCATTAGCACCCAATAGAAAATGAGCACGTCAGAGAAGACCGACACCTTAAAATTCAAAGGAACCTAGACCCTGCATCATACAGTGGTTGCATGATCGCATGGGCTTAGGAGATTCCTTGCGATCACGTGACCACCATAGGATCTTAAGGAATGATAGATCACCAGGCCCCACTCTGACAAGCTTCCACATCACAAACTTGCAACTGATGAAAAGTGAACACCTCGGCAAAAACAACAACAGACCCACCATTATGAAGCACTAAGTTGGGAGGAAGATCAATGGTCGTCACATCATCGCAAGGCACAAAATTAAGCCTTGCGAAAATGTGACAACTGACTGATTAAAAAGATTATCCTTCTTAATCAAGAAGTAAAACACCACCTAGGATTTTTAAAAGCTGGGCCTGCCGACAGGTGTCACCCAGTCACATGATCGCATGTCAGAAAGTCTAACAACCCAGAGTCATGAGATCATGCAATAGCCACAAGTTAAGGGGAAGGCACTTTAGAAAGATTTGTTGGGAAACTTAGGCTTTGTAGGAAGTATTAAAAAGGGACCCACTCGACAACTTAGTGGCTAACACATGAAGTGGTCACTTTTAAAGGGCACATGCATTTAGAGGGATTTAAGTGGCTTGAAAAGGTAATGGTGAAATATAATAGGTCGCAGGGTTTTAGGGTTTTTTGGCTATAACTGTTAGACTTTCAAATTGAGAGGCTTCCAGACCAGGGAGTAAAAAAAAATTGCAGAGACCAGAAGAGGAGAGGGAACCCATAAAAATTCTTAGGGGTGCTCAACAAGGTTTAAAAATGCAGAATTATGGGTGGAGCTTGGTCTATAGCCAAATTTGTATGGAATAGGAAAAATTGGGTAACAGTAACTATACTCCCCTTGTGGGCTCTAAATACTTCCTAGGCTCAAAAGGATTTAGTTGAGGGGTGCTAGAATGAATTTCATTTTTAAATCCACTTATTCCCTTTTATTGTCAAAGAAAATGCTCTCAATTTTTAAAATAAGCTAACAAGTAGGGAGTATTTCAAAAAAAAATGAAGAGAAAGCTAAAGTGTAAAAGGAGTTTTCAAACATTAATGAGGTAATAATCAAGATGGGAATGAGTGAATTTTTTTTTAAAAGAAAAATAATTTGAAATCCTAACTTGTGGAGCTTTATACATGAGAGAAAAGTTTAAATAGGAAAAAATTAAGAGTGGTATGGCTAGAAGAGAACATAGAAATAATATAATATTTCATCAATCAAACATAGATAATAAATGCATATAATTTATCAAAGATTGAAAAAGAAACTAGTGACATGGTTTTAAAAAAATCTAAACAAATCAGGAAGCATTGAAGTAATTTGAATCCATTTTGAATATGCTCCTAGGTGGTTGAAAGGGATAGGGAAGATATCTTAAGTAATGCTCCTTATTGTATTAACATGGTATAAAATGGAAGGATGTGGAGAAAGTTAAAGATACAAGAAATAAAGAAGGCCAATTTTTAATTACATTTAAACAAAGGCACCTAGTCTAAATAGCTTCCTAAGCCTCCCCCCAATTTTTTTGGAAGATTGTTAGTTAGGACCTCTTCTTGGTGATCGAAGAATCAAGGAAGAAAATAATGATCTTGAGGGTCTTAAAGAACATGTATTTATTAATAATATACACAATATTAAAGATTCCAAGGCTGAGTTACATTCACCTAGTCATACTACATAATAATATTTATAACATAATTATAACCTTGTTGAGGAAATATATAATAAAATATGTATTGCATGATATTATTTGATTATAATTGATTCAATTTACCCTTGAAGTATGATAATTATTATACTTCTAATGTGGATTCAAATATTATTGATAACTTTCACTACTTGAACTTGGGTATTCTAACATGTGATGATGTTCTTTAGCTTCCCATTTCATTTCCTCTTATTAAGACATCATCTACTATTTCTGTTGACGATGTTTGTATTTATATAGTTTTGGCTTCTTTTGATTTAGCCCAACATGATATACACTATCTTCTAGAAATAGTTTCGTAGGATGACTACTTGACAAAAGTTGAAGATTTTTTTTGGAGTCCCATCTTGTAGATTTAGGAGATATTATTTATGATATTCATCTTCTCCTTGATGAAGATGATCCTTCTTCAATTCTTGTAAGGGAACACTTTGATCCTCTTCTTCACTCTCTACATGATCATACTTCATACTTTGACATGATTGTGGGTACATTGATCAAACATTTGGTTGACGTCTCTTTATCTTTAGAGGAGATACTTGAGTCTCTAAATATTGTTCATATTCCATCTCCACTATGTCCTAGTTTATCTTTCCATCAGTGTAGCCTAGTACACAAAACTTGGTCCTAGGAAACCATTTGTCATTAGCATGGGGACATTTGAGAAGTTTAAGAGATTCTATACATCTTGAGGTTTTTCCCTACATATTCCTTTCAAAATTTGGGAGACTTTAGTCATACACCTTTAGTTTTGTTTGTTCCTATAAGGAGAACTTTTTTTTAATGATAGTGGAGCATATTCTACATCCATCTTAGAGCATATACTATTAGTGTAAATTCCACATTGAGAGGAAGATACTTTATCTCTCTTATTCACTCTTATCTAGGGATTACTTTTTCCTCACTGAGGGTTTTTCCCATCTCATTCTTTTTTGAGATTTCCTTTTTATTCATTACACTTTCAGGGGTTGTTTTGTGCCACTAGGTTTTCTCTTACTCTCCATTTTTGAGAGATTGGATTGCATATTATGTACATGGTTACCTAAGACAACCTAGTATTGAAGACCCATCTTGTGCTCTTAGTTTGAGTTTGGATTCCTCTAAGTTTATCTTAATGGGGGTGGGGTGGGGGGTGAGGGGTGTTGGTTTAAATAATTCCTCACCTAATTACACTTTCCATAAGCTTACCTAGAATAATGCATAACATAGTAGTTTTCATACGTGACAGTTAAGAAGATAACAAATTAGCTGGACATGGTGTAAGAGATTCTCTACATTAGGTGGTGATATAAGCTATCACATTCCACTTTATGTGTTGTCTCCAACTTTAGCGCACTAATCATTTTATCATCCTCTACATTATTACACATGTTTGTAGATACTTTATTGTACAATTGAGGATGAACCACCTTTGGTTTACATATGATCTCACCTTCTGTGGATGACAAGTTATCTCCTCATCATCATGTTCACTTTATTGCCTTGCCTGTACAAGAAAGAACATCTACATTCTAGTTAGTTCAGTGTAGCAATTCAATTATTGCATCATTGATGAGAATATAATTTATTCTTGTCCATTTTATCTCTCTTACTTTTGTGGTATTCATTGGTCTCTTGATCGTGGTTTGTTTCTATTATAAATTCTTACAATGTCAAATGTTAGAGAAAGAAATAGAAAATAATAAATAAATAAATAAATCAAAACTAATATATTTAGATTTGGATTCCTATTTTATCAAGTAGGTTGATTTTCTCCAAATGATAGAGATGTGGTATCCATATTGGCAACATAATAATGTAATAATTTTGTATTTGTTCAATTGGATCATTAATTATCTTTTTATAGGTTTTCAATTAGGGATAAATGGTTCAATTTATGTCGATGGGGTAGTTAACATGTGAATAAAGAGTGGAGAGAAATGGAGAATTGTTAAATTTAAGATTTAGTTTTGAGTGATCGTTGAAAAATCGTTATGATATTAGTGGAAGATAAAAATTACTTTCAATTTTATATTTTTAAATTTATTGTACCGAAGTCAACATTTTCTACATAGCAACATGAATAAATATACTATTTATAGTCATGAAAATATTATAATGTGGTGTATTAAGGGATCTTGGATTCATGTGATCAAATGATTGAGTGAAATATTCTAAAGTACCTAAATCAATAATTGAACCAATATCTTGATTTTGAAGAGGAGTAACCAATGCATGACCCTATTATTTCAATTCTCTATTAGATAATATTGTCTTCTTAGTGTGTAAAAGAGTGTGAACTAGAATATTAATAAGGAATGAAAACATGATAATTCTTGAGATGTTCTTTCAATCAATGAATTTTATTCTTATAAAAAACTTGTTCATTATGCTGAATCACATTATGAAAATGTACACTTAGATTTTTTCTTCTTTGATTAAACCTTCTTTGTAGAGTTGGTGCAAGACTCACTAGTTTCTTTCTTAGGCTTGTTCTTTTTCTTCCCTTTATCTTGGGTGGTGACACTTATTATCTTGAAAGTTTATTGATTTCTCTAAATACCTTTACAGAGTTAGAATTAAAACCATTCCTTAAATTGGCATGATGTTAATCTCATCTTGATCCACTGGTACTTTAGTGTTTTATACTTCAAAGGTAAATACCTTTGTAGAGTTAGAATTTCAAGCATTCCATAACTTGGCATGAAGTTAATACTATCTTAATTCCCTCATACTTTAGTGCCTTATAATTCAAAAAAATACTAACACTTTCCAGGAAAAACATTTAGTTATTTGATAATTGGGTACCTTATTAATACCAACACTAGACATCTAAAACTCTATCAATTGTTCTAATTATCTATGGGAGTGAATTTTTTTACAATTCCTTAATTTTGAACAATGTTAAGCAGCTTCCCAAACTCTAATCTTAATATCTTTATGAATTTTTCATTGCAATAACTTCTTTGTCAAGCTTCCCATCTACCAAACTTTACATCATATAACTAGTTTTAATTATAAAAATTAAAAAAATAAAATAAAAATTAGAATACTAACATATTTATACATGATACTATCCTATAAAGACAAATCCACTGTAGCTTCATATATTTTAAAAATTCTTTCATTCTAGTAACATATATTTTTCTATTGTTCATTACTTTTTAGAATATTTATACTTTGATAATTTATTGTAAAAAAAATCTCATTTTATTAATTCAAAACCTTTTGAATAACAAATCATCTAACTCATAGGAATTATTGCTTTGAATATGCGTGTCAAATGGAACCTTGAAAACATTCAAAGCAATAATTCCTATGAGTTAGATGATTTGTTATTCAAAAGGTTTTGAATTAATAAAATGAGATTTTTTTTACAATAAATTATCAAAGTATAAATATTCTAAAAAGTAATGAACTATTTTATATATATATATATATATATATATAAAATTCATTACTTCATGAAATATTTATACCTTCATAATTTAATGTAAAAATACTTTTTAAAGATTTACGAATAATAATATGTTTAACTCAAGAATCAAAATTTTAACCGAGTGTCCACGGTAAAAACCAGATATTTTAACCCTTTAGACTTCTAATTATTCTATGAAAATCTTGTATTTTTTTAAAGAAAATCTTTGAAGGTTTGAGATGCATTTTCGTAATGACGTAGTATGAATGGTATTAGCTGCTCTGTACCGCTCGTGCAATGGAATAATATCTTCTTCAACCATTTCCATGGAAAGCAGAGCAAAGTTGTACTTCTCCAAAGTTCAAACGCACACACTGAATACACAATCTGGTTTACCACTACCCTAAAAATTCAAGCGGCAGACTCTTCCTTCCCTCTGTGGAATTCCATGTTCCCTCCACTAATGAGTATCAAGATTCAATTCTGCCCTTTTTAGACAGATGTCATCAATATAACATTAAACGATCCCCATTAATGAAAGGCGAACCGCTTGAGTGTAGTATAAATTAATATTATACCAGGAGCTCATGACCTAGAAAGATGTATGGAATAACTCGAAAAAACCAGACTCAGCGTACTATTTCGTAACTTCCACGAAACTCTTCTTGCTAGTTTTTTTATTTGAATTGGAATTGTTTCACACTCTGTCGCCCCATACAGACCATAGACTTGAGAATCTTATATTAAAGCTCGACTCATTGCATAGAAAAGTATTTCTAGCTGCAAGCCTTTAATTTTCTTTCAGCATGTAGGGCTGCTTTATACGCGTGCAATTGTATTCTTTGCCCACGATAATTGGAATCAAAGCCGCCTTAGATGACCATTGCTTCGCTATTTTATGTTTGTTTGTGTGATGAAGTGAGTCCCAACTCAAAAGTTAATGAATTCTATAATATTTCAATAAGAAATAGAAAGGAAACAACGTAAATAAAAACCACATGCCGTATTAAGATTCTCTCTGCTTTATAAGTCACAAGCCTCGCTAAAATCAGAATGAGGAAACTTCCCCTTCTGTTAGAAAGAATATTAGTATTCAGCGATTAAAGTATTGAACTATATTTATGTTCGGTTCACATGAGAATCTGGTACAGCTAGATAACACCGATGGTGGCAAAGTTGGCTTTTTAAAATACTTTTACCAAGTGAACCGTCAACAATGGTTTCTGCGATTTGGGGTTTAAATTTGCCGGCAGGAATTGAATAATATTTGTGACTGGGATGAGAAAACACAGCTAAAATGGGGTACAGATGAGCACTGATTCTTTTTATAGTGTATATATTGCGTGGGAGACACAATGTTTTATTGTCTTGAACCTTCTCTAATTGTCTTCCTTGTAACTCCTGATCTCTGTTAAGTAACTTTTTGTGGGATCTTCTTTACACTAGCATCTCTCTGTAATAGTTTTGATGCGGAAGTAGCTTATAACTGATCAATTGCGAGTAGAAGAAAGGGGCAGACAAGTAGTCACTCAGAGACTTGTTATTGAAGATCAGCTCTAAAGATGGCCGGCAAGTGGTTTTCAAAAGCGATATTGGGAAAGAGTTTGAAGAAGAACAAGGATGAGAAGCCGAAACAAGTAAGGGAATATGAGTCTCCGGTATCTCAATCATTAGTTCATTCAGTGAACGATGATTTTTCATCTTCGCAATACAACAATTGCATGCGCAATGAGGATGAAGATGTGGATAAGGCTGCGGATGTTTTCATCCATAAGTTTCATAGGAATCTCAAGTTGCAGAAATCTCCGTCTGAGGCTCAATACGAAGGATACCTTGCAAGAGCAACGTGAATTATACTAGCGGATCCATTATTGTCACAAATGGTAGTTTTACTACAGTAGTATGATGGAGGCAGAGAAACAGAACAAACATACACAGCTGCAAATATAAAAGCCAATAAACAGAATAGAGACCCGTTTCACTTTTAAAATAAACTCTATATTAATGCCTTTGCTGATTACTTACATAACTGTCATTGTTTTATATATTTCCTGCGAAAAAACAGAGTATTTCTTCTTCTTACAGAACAGAGAATTTTTGCCCTTTTAAAAAAATATTCAACACTAACTTGGAAGCATCTAGAAATGCCCAGAAGTATCCGACCAAAAGAAACGTCAGAAGGAAGAAAAGAATAAAATACAACAAAAGTCAATGCATTAGATGGTGCAGTTAATGCAATAGGTGGGCGGAAAGAGTGAGGTCGCATGATCGCAAGAGGAAGAAGGAAGCCTTGTGATCATCCAACAAGGCTTAAAGTAAAGTGCCAGTAGGTGGGGAAGATAAGCAAAAAAGGATAGGGAAGATTAAAAATTCTCTGTTAGCTTCCACGTTCTCTCTGACATCCACGTACACCAACACTCCCCCTTAATCTTCACTGTTATGTATGTCTGCAATACCGATTTTTTTCCGAAGATGCTCAAAAATGTTCTTCGCTAGCAGTTTTGTGAAAATGTCAGCAAGTTGTTCATTGGACCTGCAAAACTCAAGATGAATGTCACCATTGTTTACCAATTCTCTTATAAAATGATATCTAGTATCAATATGTTTACTTCATTTATGAAATACATGATTTTTGGATAAGGCAATTGCTGAATTGTTATCACAATAAATTTTTGTAGGTTCTTCTTGATGATGCCCCAAATTTGAAAGTACTCTCCTCAACCAAACTGCTTGACAAGATGCTGATGTGGCTGCTACATATTCTGTTTTAGCTGATGAGAGGGTGACAATTGGTTATTTCTTTGATGCCCAAGAGATAGCACTGGAACCTAGATGAAAAATATATCCGGAAGTGCTTTTTCTATCATCCATGCTACCTCCCCAATCACTATCTGTATATCCAGTCAGCTTGTAATCATCTAAAAAAGTATACAAAATTTCAAAATTCTTTGTTCCAGCTATGTATCTCAAGATTCTCTTTCCAGTTTTTCAATGTCAATCTTTTGGAGTCTCCATAAACCTTGAAATCAAACTTACAGAAAACATTATGTCTGGCCTTGTGGTTGTTATATACATAAGGCTGCCAACAAGTCTTTTATACAAAGTTGGATTTACATCATCTCCTTTGTCATCTTTACTCAATTTTAAACCCGTGACCATAGGTGTTGGAGCTGATTTGCAATTCATCATATTAAATATTTTCAAGATGTCATTTGCATACTTAGATTGAGAGATGAAAATACCCTTTTCATTCTTATTTACTTCAATGCCAAGAAAATACTTCATTAAACCCAAATCAATCATCTCAAATATTTTTGTCATTGCTAATTTAAACATATCAATTGATAAATCACTCATGAAAATTAAATCATCAACATATAAACAGACAATTAAGATTTCACCATTTTCATTCATCTTGGTATACAATGTAGGCTCACTGTTGCACCTATTGAATCCATTTTGTAAGAAATAAGAACCAATTCTACTGTATCACGCTCTTGGGGCTTGTTTGAGTCCATAAAGAGCCTTCTTGAGCTTATAAACTTTGTTTTCATGACCCAAAATCTCATAATCAGGTGGCTGCTCCACATAGACTTCTTCTTGTAATATGTCATTCAAGAAAGTTGACTTCACGTCCATTTGATATACTGGCCATTTGTTTTGAGCTGCTATGGCAAGTATTGTCCTCACGGTATCTAAATGGGCCACTGGTGCAAATGTCTCATTGTAGTCTACCCTAGGCTGTTGTGAGTAACCTTTCATTACGAGTCTTGCCTTATGTCTTTGCACATCACCATTTGCATTCAATTTTATTTTATAAACCCACTTTACTCCAATCACTTATTTTCCTTGAGGAAGACTAACCAACTCCCATATTTCATTCCTTTTAATTGCATCAATTTCTTCATCCATTGCATTTATCCATTTTTCTTCTTTAATCGCTTCTTCAAAGTGAATTGGATCATCAACATGTGAATACAATGCAAAAAGAGAATTCAAATCTGTACTACTTTCTCTATCATCTTGCTCATAAATATCTCTTAAACTTCTAATTTTTTGTCTTCTTAAGCTTGCTAATGTAGGATTTGACATGTTACTTGAATTTGTAGATTGTGGACTTGATGGACCAGCACCAAGAGTTGCAATTGAAGATGGTCTGTGTTGCACATTTGATGGTGCATTTGCTTGTGTGTGTGGGGCTGTCCTCATACTTGATGATGGTGTCCTTTGAGCACTTTGTTGTCCTTGTATAAGAGTGGGAGGAGTCACATTTTGAGGGATATTTGCTAGTATAATTTTTTCATTTTCTTCTTGTGGTAAATTGGTTACAATATTGACTGTTTTATCCAATGTTCCATCCCATGCTTCATCTTCCACAAATTACACATTTTTGCTGATTATAACCTTCTTGCTGATTGGATTGTATTATTTGTATGCTTTTGATTCATCATTGTATCCCACAAATATACATTTTTCTCTCTTGTTGTCCAATTTCCTTCTCAATTCATCTGGTACATGTGCATATGCCACACATCCAAATACCTTCATATGAGAAACACTATGTTTTCTTCCACTTGATGCTTCTTCGGGAATCATATTTTTGACACTTTTTGTTGGACATCTATTCATAATATATGCTGCACATGATATGGCTTCAGCCCAATACTCATTTGGAAAGTGTTTGGCTTTCAACATACTTGTAGCCATTTCCATTATTGTCCTATTCTTCCGTTTAGCTATGCCATTTTGTTGAGGGGTATATCTTGTGGTAAATTGCTTATAAATTTCATTCTCTTTGCAAAATCTTAAAAGATCATTTGAGATATACTCACCACCTCTATCCGTTCTCAATACTTTGATGTAATGACCACTCTATTTTTCAGCAAGAGTTTTGAATTGACAAAAGTATTCAAACACCTCACTCTTATGCTTTAGAAAATAAACCCATGTTTTCCTTGTATAGTCATCAATGAATGTCAAAAAATAAAATCTTCGACCAATTGAAGGTGTTTGCATTGGGCCACACAAATCTGAGTGAATAATTTTTAAAGGTGCCTTAGCTCTCATTGACTTACCCACTGGAAATGATTCTCGATGCTGCTTTCCTGAGATGCTCCCTTCACATACTCTTTTGGGTTTCTCTATTAATGGTAATCCATTGACCATGCTTTTCTTATGAAGCAAATTTAAAGCTGCAAAGTTTAAATGCCCAAATCTTAGATGCCACAACCAATTTTCATCTTTTATTTCTACTTGAAGGATTATTTGTTTGACTGTTGCAACTTCTTTATTATCTTGTGTATGCATTTTAGTTTGTGCTTGAGCATATTTCACATTCAAATCTAACATAATCTTTAGAGGAAACATTCTATTATTGGTCATTTGAACCTTGGCAATGAGCTGATTACTTAGGGATTTATCTAAAATTGTGCACTCTCTATTTTTGAAAAATACTCTATAACCATTTTGAACAAGCTGCCCAATGTTCATTAGATTATGTTTTAAACCAGGAACAAAATAAACATCATTCATATGTTTCTTCTCCCCCTTTTTAGTTAGAATATTGATATTCCCTTTTCCTTTAACTTCTATTTTATTGTCATTACCCAAAGTTACATTTGATTTTATACTATCATCCAAACTAGAAAACATTTCTAAATTCCCTATCATATGATTGCTGCAACCCAAATATAAAAACCATAAATCTTTTTCACTTGCTTGTGCAACATTGCATGCCAAAAACATGGTGTTCTGTTCTGATTTTTGGTTTTGATTTTCTGTCATAAAATTTGCATTTTGTTGTCTAAAATCATATTGTTTCTTTCTACACTCATTCAAATAATGCCCAAATTTCTTGCAATAATGACATTGGACTGAGGATTTGTCATACCTTTGGCTTTGAGACTGATTTTGAGGTGAGTATTGACTTGGGTATTGGCTGTTACCTCTTCCACTTGATATTGATGGGTTGCTACCCCTTCCACTTGTGTTTCTTCCGCCTCTATAAGAATTTCTTCCTCTACCTCTAAAATTTGTTCTTCTACTTCCTCTATCAGTGTTGATTGAGACTTGTGTCTTGAATGCATGGTCCAAATTTGAAGTTGCTGACCTACTCAATCTATGCTCATGAGAAATGAGTGATGCATGAAGTTCATCAACTAAAAACTGTGAGAGGTTCTTGGTCTCTTCAATGGCTACCACAATAGATTCAAACCTTGTAGGCAAACTTCTTAAAATCTTTTCAACAACTCTCTTTTCTTCAAGAATATCACCATGTGATCTAATTTGATTTACCAAACCAATGATTTGAGTGAAGAATGTGTCTATTGGATCTGATTTTTTCATGTAGATTGTTTCAAAATCTCTTCTTAACATTTGTAGCTTAGCTATTTTTACCTTTTCCATTCCTTGATAGGCTGTTTGAAGAATGTCTCATGCTTGCTTGGACTTTGTAGCTGCTTGAATTGTTGGAAAAATACTTTCATTCACTCCTTGAAAGATGAAGAAGAGGGATTTTGAATATTTCTTTTTATTTTCCTTTAACAAATCTTTCTCTACCTGAGTCATTGCATTATATGCTGCTACATCTGCTGGTTCTGGGTAACCATTTTCAATAAGCTCCCATAAATCTTGAGCACAAAATAATGCCCTCATTGTGATTGCCCAATAGTCATAATTTTTCCCATTGAACTATGAAATCTGTGGATGTGTCAAACTTGTACTTGCCATTGTTGGCTGTAAATACCTTTGCTCTTTGATTTACTTTTAGTTCTGATAGACAACCTTTGGCTCCACTAAACAACTTTTTGCTCTGATACCAATTTGATGGAGGCAGAGAAACAGAACAAACATACACAACTACAAATATAAAAGCCAATAAACAAAATAGAGACCCTTTTCACTTTTAAAATAAACTTTATATTAATGCCTTTGCTGATTACTTACATAACTGCCATTGCTCTATATATTTCCTACGAAAAAATAGAGTATTTCTTCTTCTTATAGAACAAAGAATTTTTGCCCTTTTAAAAAATAATATTCAACACTAACTTGGAAGCATCTAGAAATGCCCAGAAGTATCTGACCAAAAGAAATGTCAGAAGGAAGAAAAGAATAAAATACAACAAAATTCAATGCATTAGATGGCGCAGTTAATGCAATAGGTGGGTGGAAGGAGTGAGGTTGCATGATCGCAAGATGAAGAAGGAAGCCTTGCGATCATGTGACAAGGCTTAAAGTAAAGCGCCAGTAGGTGGGGAAGATAAGCAAAAAAGGACAGGGAAGATTAGAAAAACCCTGCTGGCTTCCACGTTCTCTCTGACATCCACGTACACCAACATAGTACAGTATATTAATGAATCCATTGTCATCAATTATGGTAGCATTAATACAGTAGTTTAGCATATCTTATTACTACAGTAGTAGATCATATTAATGAGTCCATTGTCATGACTTATGATAGTATTAGTCTATTAGTTTATCATATATGATTCCCAGCTTAGGTTGGGGCTCCATAGACAACCTTTCCATCTGACACCTCCCAAGAATTACATTATATTATTAAATTTTATTTTGATAAATAAAGAATAAAAAGTAGAATAATAATACATTTGTACTTCATTGTTTTATGGAGAGACAATTCTACTTTATCATCTTTATTATATTGACTTTTATACTTTTATTCTTTTAGTAGTCTTATGTATTTGTCTATTTTTTTATTATTGTTTTAAAAACTTACAAAATAATAACTCCTGAAAAATCATCACTTATATTTCTTCTTATTAATATTTCATATTTACCATCCCATGTTACATTTACTTGATATTATTTTTTATGATTAAATTTTATTATAATAATAAAAATAAAAATAACAATAAAATGTGTACTTCATAATTCTATAATTCATTTTATCTTTTCAAAAATTTTATCATTCTATATTTCTGAACACTTTTATATTTTAAGTATCTAATGCTTATATATTTGTGATATTGCTATTGAGATTCAGTTATATATTGCTTATATATTGCTATGATTTTTTGACTTTGATATAAATAAATTCTACTTATTTTTAAAAGATTAGAGAAAATAATATATATAACTCTTACTAATCACCACATTAAAGATTTGAATTGAGATCTTAATAGTAAAAATTAGATACTTTAACAATTTAGGGGAAAGGTTGAGTGGGTTCGAGTGGTTGTTTTAGTTGATGATGACTACATATAGTTGAATGAAATGTTCCCTTAGATGTAAAAGGCAACCAATCATCTGATGCAACATCAGCTACAGAGGTTGGTTGATACCACATCAGCTACACAAGTATGGGTATTTCTTTTGAATGACTGTTGGTCTCACCTTTTTTTAGGCTGTATTAGATACCTTGGCAAAAAGCACGCTGTTATGGGTCATATTTTATAATGTAGCTCCGAAACTTACCTATAAAAAGAATACTTGCCAAGTAAAGTGTCCCTCAAAATTGAGAACAAATTGAAATTTCTATGAAGAAGTTTGAGAAAATAAATATTAGAATGCTGGACTACTAGATCTTCTCCCTTATTAAACCTTTGAAACTATATAATTTGAAAACAAAAAATTGTATTCCTCTACAAGAAAAATTGTTGATGGTCCGAGACACATTTGAATATCCCTGGAACTAGCTGCACTCTAACCATTAAATGCAAAACAAAGTTGTACTTCTCCAAAATTGAAACGCGCACCGGATACTATATCTACCTTACCACCACCCTATGAATCCAAGCGGCGGAGTTTCCAGTCTCTATATGCGAAATTCCATATTCCCTCCAGTAATGAATATCAACATTCAATTCTACCCATTTTTCACGAATGTCTTCAATCTTCCATTAAATAATCCACATTTACTAAAAAGTAAATTATATCAGTGTTGTATAAATTAACAAGGTTGCAGTGCAATGACAGGTCTATTTTGTTTTGACAATATCTGTACAAATAGAAAAATATTGAAAAAATAATAATATAAATGTACAAAAGATACAAATAAGAAAGTATTTAAACATTGATTATGCTACATCTATTTCTTTAATTAAAAATATTCTTATATAGTTCAATGAAGATATATTTAATTTTATTAAATATTAAATTTTTTTAGTTAATTTCTTTAATTAAAAATACTTTTAAAATTTCTAAATGAAGATATAGTAAATATGATAAACTATTTTAAAAAAAAATTAACTAAAAATTAATTGATGGGAAAAAAATATTATTATAATAGTTTTCTTTCTTCTGAGTTTGATGATAAAAAAATGTTACACAATCAAACCTAGAAGAAAGAATACTTTGATAAAATGATCAAAGTATAAAAACAATTAATTAAAAATAGAAAAATATTACTATTTTTAATTTTTTAATTTTTGAAATTAATAAAAAAACCTCTAAATCTTGTATGAACAAACTTTTTTAAAATAATATTATTTTTATTTTTAATTAATTAAAAATTTTAATCAATAATAGAGGCTACTCTCTACAACTAATACAACAAATAATATAAAATTTGATTTACCGCACCCTAAATAGTGGCAGTCACCTTTCCCTTGGTGAAAATCTGTATTCCCTCCACTGTTAAATATCCAGATTCGACTCTACCTTTTTGAAAGATTTCATCAATATCACATTAAAGAATTATTTCATTGAAAAGAATACTTGTTCAATACCGTAAAAATAAATTACTAATACTTTTGCGTCACAACCTATAAAAAGATGAATTAATACTTCTGCATCACAACCTATAAAAAGATGAATGGAATAATTAGAAAAGGCTGGACATACAGTACTACTTATAACTATTACATAAAAGTCTTCTGAAGTCTTTTACAGATAGACTATTTGTGAATTGGAAGATTGTGCAAAATCACGGAGCATTTTGACCTTGTTTGGAAAGGTTTAAGGAGGACATAAACGATCGATAGACTCGTTTCATACTGTTTCACACATAAAGTCCAGAGACATGGGAATCTTAGATAAAGTTCAATGAATGGTATAACAAGCTTTTTCTAGCCGAATGTATTTAATTTTCTTTGACCATGTATATGTTGTTTTGTAACGACAAGTCCTATGCATGCCGTGTGTTCCTTTCCCTAAGTTAATTTGAACTACACTCACTTTAAATGACTATTCTTTTATGTTTATGAATTCTATATTATATCTATTGGAAATTTAAAGGGAAAAGCATAAACGAAAATCACATGCGGTATGAAGATTCTGGTTGCTTAACAAATCTCAAAACATCACGAAAGACTACAGCCACCTCAAATCACTATTCTTTCGCCATTTGATGTCTCTTTATGTACTAGAGTCAATCCCGGCTCAAAAGTTTACGAATTCTATAATATTTGAATTGGAAATATAAAGGAAAAATCGTAAACAGAATATCAAATGTAGTATGAAGATTCTTGTTGCTTTAGAAATAAAAAACCTCACTAAATGTGCATGCAGAAATTCGAAATACTCCCAAGTTCACATTGTCCTATGAAGAACATTACCTTTGAGAAATTAAACTATATTTATGTTCGGTTCATATGAGAATATCGTACAGCTAAATAACATCGATGATAGCCAAGTAGGATTTTTAAATACTTTTCCCAAGTGATAGAACTGTAAAAAAAAAATTCAGCTATTTGGGTTTCAAATTCGCCGGCAGGAATCGAATATTATTTTTGACTAAGACTGGAAAAGGCTGCTAACATGTGATACAGATGAGCATTGAATTGAATTTTCCTTTACTGTGTATATATTGGGCTGGAGACGCACTGCTTGGTAGCCTTGAACATTCTCTACTTGTCTGCCTATAAATTCCTGATCTCACTTAAGTAATTTTTTGTGGGAAGCTATTCATAATATCTTCTGTTTGTTATAGTTTTGATGTGGGTGTAAGCTTATAACTGATCAATTGGGAGTTTAGGAGAGGAGCAAACAAGGGACTTATTATTGAAGATCAGCTCTAAAGATGGCGGGCAACTGGTTTTCCAAAGCAATATTGGGAAAGAGTTCGAAGAAGAACAAGAAAGAGAATCGGAAACAAGTATTGCAAGCCGGGTCTAGTGCATCTCAATCTTCAGTTTACTCAGTTGATGAAGAAGATGTGGATAAAGCTGCGGAGGTTTTCATCCATAAGTTTCATAGGCATCTGAAATTGCAGAAATCTCCGTCTGAGGCTCAATACGAAAGATACCTTGCAAGAGCTACGTAAATTGTATCAGTGAATCCATTACCATGGCTTCTGACTGTTATACTTTTGTAGTTCGTCATATTTGTTTAGAGAAGGAGTTTTAAGTAGAATGATTTTATTTACTAAAATGCATGATGATTCTCACCTTACACTGCAGTGTTTCTTGTGTGTCTACTAGTATTGCAATTCGCTACAGTCCTCACTTTTTTACTGTTATAAATTAATAATTAATTCGATTTATTGATTTGATAGTTAAACAAGGTATATTCGGGTTCCAATACTTCATTAGGCAATAATTGAAATATTTTTCTTTCTGAATTGAACAATGGTTAGAAAATATGCATGTCATATATGGAGGGGATTGACGTCATAATATACTAAACTTATTCTGAAGGATGCGAAGGACGTCATCAAATTGAAAAAATACGGCGTCTTGTATATGAAGGCGGCAAATCACGATTAGTAACAATAACCTTTGTTCTATGGAAGTGAAAATTAATGGGCAGTTCACTTTGGTTTTTGGGATCTATTTATACCTATAGTACTTATTCGATTCACATCTGAAGACCCACCGGACGAAGCAATTTGTTTGGATAAAGTATTAACACACGAGTTTTAGATATAATTACTTAACTTAAAATCTAAGCAAATACTTATTTTTAATTTTAATGAACTTGCTTTGCGTATTGGTGGGAATATAAACATCCAGCTTCTAAATTATTTTATTAGAATAGACATCCTAAAAATATATATATATATATATATATATATACATATATATATATATATATATGTATATATATGTATGTATATATATAGATATGTATATATGTATGTATATATATATATGTATGTATATATATATATATATATATACATACATATATATACATATATATATATTTATATATATATATATATATATATATATATATATATATGTATATATGTATTTTATATATATATATATGTATGTATATATATATATATATATATATATATATATATGTATATATGTATATACATACATATATATGTATATACATACATATATATGTATATATATGTATGTATATACATATATATGTATATATACATATATACATATATATATATATATATATATATATATATATATATATATATATATATATATATGTATATATGTATATATGTATATATATATATATAAATTAATGGGCAGTCACTTTGGTTTTTGGGATCTATTTATACCTATAGTACTTATTCGATTCACATCTGAAGACCAACCGGACGAAGCAATTTGTTTGGATAAAGTATTAACACACGAGTTTTAGATATAATTACTTAACTTAAAATCCAAGCAAATACTTATTTTTTAATTTTAATGAACTTGCTTTGCATATTGGTGGGAATATAAACATCCAGCGTCTAAATTATTTTATAGAATAGACATCCTAAAAAAAAATAGAAATATATATATATATATATATATATATATATATATATATATATATATATATATATATATATATATATATATATATATATATATATATATATATGTATATATATATATATGTATATATGTATATATGTATATATATATGTATATATGTACATACATATATATATGTATATATATGTATATACATACATATATATATACATACATACATACATATATATATACATATATATATATATATATATTATATATATATATATATATATATATATATATGATGAAGGGTGCTCCCCTTAATACCACAAACACATAACAGAAATAGAGAAACAACAACAATATGCAAGAACAGAAAATTGGCTTCTTATTATCTCTACAAATGTGGAATTACAAACTTTCAGAATTACAATATGCAAAGCCACATGGGCATTCCCTTACAATATTCTGTAGGACAAAGCCTCGAACTATTACCCAGATCTACTACCCAAACTATTCTGAACTGCCTAAGACAATAATACAGCCTTCCTTATATAGGCAATTTTCCACCGCTTGGAAAGTTCCAGAATTTTAGCCAATAAGGCCGACCAAACTTAGAATTATTTTATTTTACATTTTATTACATCATAGTCGGCTCAAGATAACCTTGGAAACCCCGAACAAAAATTTTGAAGAAAATTATTTTTTGCCATTTCGGGTGGCCCCAACTTTCGAAGACCATAAGTCATCACCAGTTGACCCGATCGGCTATTATAAACCCCATTTCGAAAATGCCACGAAGCTCTCTACAGGCTTGACCGGCGCAAGCGCTTGTCACCCAAATTTTCAACCTCATTCGGGGCCTCTAAAGCTTTCAAAACTGAGTTCAAAGTTTCTGTACCCTGCTGCCAATACCGAAAATCTTCAATATCTTCCAATATACACTTGATCTGGCAATGAAACTTTACTGGTAGGCTTATATGACCAAAATGAACCTTCAAGAAAGAAATCAGATCATTCTAAGCACATACAAAAATTACCAAAAATAGTAACTTTCCATAAATAGCAGCTCTGCACAAAATAGCCCTTATTGAATACAAAAACAAAAATATTTTTGGGTGATGCAGGATTGCTCTTACACCCAGGATGCTCCTGCATCAGACACCTGGGGTAATTCCCTGTCACGACTCAGGTGTGCAGAGGAAAACCAAAATGGCTAACCTCCTTTTTTGTCAGCCATGATGAATCTTCAACAGGTCATCCTTTCCACTTGGCCAGATATTCTTCATATGTCCTGTTCCTTGTGCTTCTACCAACACGACTATCCAGTATATCTTCAATCTCCTTAGTGTCTGAACTAGTTGCTGGAATACTCCACTGTGCTGCTGTGATCTCATCTTCAACACCTCCTTCATGATACTCTGTCAGATCTGAAATGTTAAACACTAGCGAAATATTTAGCTCAGTAGGTAATTCTACCTTATATGCGTTTCCTGAATCATGTTTCTTCAGGATTCCTGCATGGTCCAAACTTCTTCATTTTCAGTTTGTTATATATACCAACTGGAAACCGCTCCTTCCGCAAATGAACCATGACTTCGTCACCAACTTGAAATTCTTTATACCTCCTTTTCTCATCTGCCTTAGCCTTATACTGTGCATTCATCTTGGTAATATGCTTCCTCACCTCTTCATGAATGTTCTTCAAGTGTTCTGCAAAATTCTCAGCTTCAGCACTACTTATTTCTCCTTTATCTATCTTCCTCAATTCAGATGCATTTCTTGGACTACTTCCATATACAATCTGGAATGGTGATTTACTAGTGCTCCTGTTGATAGAATTATTGTATGCAAATTCCGCCTGTGATAAAATCAAATCCCATCCTGTTGGCTTATCTCCAACCAAACATCTCAACAAATTTCCCAAACTCCTATTCACCACCTCTGTCTATCCATCAGTCTGTGGATGATGTGATGAACTGAACTTCAAATCTGTCTTCAACTTCTTCCACAACGTACGCCAGAAATATCCAACAAACTTAGTGTCCCGATCTGAAACTATGGTCTTTGGCAAACCATGAAGTCTCACTACTTCTCTGAAAAATAATTCTGCTACATGAACAACATCATTAGTCTTCTTGCAGGGAATGGAAATGTGCCATCTTCGAAAATCTGTCAACCACTACAAAAATTGAATCATGTCCCCGCTGAGTCCTCGGTAAACCAAGAACAAAGTCAATGCTGATATCCTCCCAAGGCTTCTCTGGTACAGGTAATGGCTGATACAACCCTGTATTCTGCTTCACTCCTTTCACCATCTGACATACTCTACAACTCTGTACAAACTTCTTCACATCTTGCTGCAATTGTGGCCAATAATAATTCTCACCAACCAAAGCAAGGGTTTTATCATGACCAAAATGTCCAGCCAATCCTCCACTATGCTTCTCCTTGATGAGATTCTCCCTCATAGAACTTCGTGGAATGCACAACTGACTCCCTCTGAATAGCATATCATCCTGGATGATGAAATCCAACCATTTTGTCCTGTCTAGAGTAACAGGTTCTGTACAAGCTTTCCAAACTTCACCAAAATCAGGATCCTCTGGATATAAATTCTTGAGTTCCTTGAACCCAACCACTTCAATCTGGATTTCTGTCAGCAATAGTTTGCCTTCTGCTAAGAGCATCTGCAACCCTATTAGACTTTCCACTCATGTGTTTCAAAACAAATGTATAACTCTACAAAAACTCAACCCATTTCAAATGCCTTTGATTCAATTTTCCTTGACTATTCAAATATTGCAAAGCTTGATGATCAGTATACAAAACAAACTCCTTGGGAAGTAGATAGTGCCTCCACTTTTTCAATACCTGAACTATAGCATAAAATTTTTTATCATAAACAGAATATTTTCTCTTGGCATTATTTAATTTCTCACTGAAATAAGCAACAGGTTTACCTTCTTGGCTCATAACAGCTCCTATTGCATTACCACTAGCATCACAATCTACTTGAAACACCTTATTAAAATCTGGAAGTGCTAAAACAGGTTGTTCTGTAACTTTTCGTTTCAACAATTGAAAACTCTTTTCTGTCCATTAGTCCATTTAAAACTCTTTTCTATCCCCTCTCATTGTTTCAGTCAAGGGTCCACAAATACTGCTAAAATTTCTGATAGACTTTCTGTAAAAGCTAGCCAAACCATGAAAAGATCTTACCTCAGTAGCACTCCTTGGAGTAGGCCATTCAAGGATAGCCTGTACCTTCTCTGGGTCCATTTTTAGATCTTCTGCTGAAACTACAAATCTCAAATACACTAACTCTTTCTTCACAAAACTGCACTTCTTCAAATTAATCAACAATTTCTCATCTCTCAACTTCTCAAACACCATACGAATATGCATCATATGTTCCTCCAATGTCTTGCTAAAAATCAAAATATCATCTAGGTAAACAATGACAAACTTACCCAGAAATTCTTTCAAAACCTCGTTCATGAGCCGCATGAAAGTGCTCGGTGCATTGGTTAACGTAAAAGGCATGACTAACCACTCATATAGTCCTTCCTTTGTCTTGAAGGCAGTCTTCCATTCATCGCCTTCTCTAATCCGAATCTGGTGATATCCACTCTTCAGATCTATCTTTGAGAAATACACAGCTCCACTTAAACAATCCATAATATCATCCATTCGTGGCAATGGAAACCTATACTTGATTGTGATCTTGTTTATTGCTCTGGAATCTGTACACATCCTCCACTCTCCATTCTTTTTTGGTGCTAATACCGCTGGTACAGTACAGGGACTCAGACTCTCTCGAATCAACCCTTTCTGCAATAACTCATGTACTTATCTGTTCAACTCTTCACTTTTTGCTGGTGTCATTCTGTGTGCTGCCTTGTTTGGCAAACTGGCTCCTGGAATCAAATCCATCTGATGACTGATCTTCCTTACCGATGGTAATCCATCAGGTACATTATCAGATACAATATCTTGAAACTCATTCAACAAATTTGCAAACCTCTACAGGTACATCCTCTGCTTCTTCTTTACCAACTTTTGGAATTAAAGCAAAACACACATGCTCATGCCCTCATACCATCTAGGAATTTTCTTCCATCAACAAATGTTATTTTTGCATTACCACATACCTTTTCTTCGGTCTCCTTCAATGGCTTTAGCTTATGTCACACTCCATCCTTTGTCAGGGAATAGGTATTTGCACGGCCGTCATGTACAGCACATCTGTCAAACTGCCATGGTCTACCCAATAACATATAACATGCATCCATAGATATGATATCACACAATACCTCATCTTGGTATCCGCCAATCTTGAACTTCACCAGGCATTGTTCATTGACCATGACCTTGTGGTCATCCTGTACCCAGGCAATCCGATATGGATGTGGGTGTTTCTGTCTCTTGAGCTTCAACTTTGTCACCATCTCTTCTGACACTAAATTGTCAGTGCTTCCACTATCAATAATCACATCGCAACATTTACCTTCACACTTGCACCTGGTGCGAAACAGGCTCCTCCTTTGCTCAGGTTCATTCTCACCACTCAACAGGACTCTTTTGTTAATCAATGTTTCTCCTTTTTCAGCATCTTTCAGAATTTGATGATCTGGCATCTTCATCTACATGTGCAACTCTGCCCTGGCCTTCATTTCTCCTATCTGTTCTGCCTTGGCGCTGAGGACATTCAAATGCCCTATGACCTTCTTCTCCACAGTGAAAATATGTTCCACAGAAGCCACCTCTTCCAAATCCTTGTCCTCTTCCTCTTCCTCTCTGATCTCTATTATTCTGATCCTGGAAGCGATTGGAATTATTTCCTCGCTGATTCTGACTGCTACTCTGGCCTCATCCTTCTTTTTTGGATCTTCATTTCGGCCACCATATGATCGTCCACCAGATCGTCCACCGCGACCTCTTCCATTTTGTCTACTCTCAAACTTCTTGTTCAGCTTTTCCTCTACTTTTAGGGCAAACTGGTATGCCTCTTCAATACTGTTCATTCGAAACCAGATTCAGCTCCTCCTGAATGCTTGGCCTTAACCCATTAAGGTATCGGGCAACTTTCTCCTTATCAGCTTCTACATGGCCTGTTCTGATGAGAAGTCGATAGAACTCCTCTGTATACTCCTGAACAGATCTTCCTGCTTGCTTCAAGCTCATAATCAACAGGAATGAACTGTCGCTTCAATTTATCCACCATCTGATCCCATCTTGTGATTTTATCTTTCCCTCTTCTATTTCGCTCCAATTGAATTTCTTGCCACCAGATCTTCGCATGACCTTTCAATCTGGCCTTCGCCAATTTGACCCTATCAGGATCTTCAACATCTTCAT
>BSBK01011902.1:0-45000 GCA_027943335.1 Chamaecyparis obtusa | reverse complement strand
TTTATCCTGTATTTCGAATCAAACCGATTAAGCTCCATGATCAGATTGGACTTAATTTAAACATTAGTAAATTGAATGACCGTCATATGGAATAACGTAAACATTAGTCATTCTTGTCCTCTTAGTCGACCACTGAGATCTATAGTTGACAAACGATAACTTTGATCGTCATGAAGATGGACGTACTTAACCTTAATTTATATTCCTATAGCATCCATTTTAGACAACATTGTCGAGGTTGTTTACCTGATTCATTGTAGCTTCGTCATTGAACTCTTTAACCCGCATCTTGTGTGTAGAAAACTTATCACTTTTTAAAAAAATTGTTGGTTGTGTTTTGACCCAACTTTTGGGCATCACAATTTGAAATAGCTTTTTTTTTTATTTCAAATAAATATCAATATTAAAATTGGAGTTTTCAATACCTTTATATTTCACCTTATAATGACTTCAATCATCCATTCACATCATTCAATAGAAAATAGATCAGCCCAACAACCTTCTTTTTGAATTCCAACTTAAACTTGCTAAAAATTCTAAAACATGTAAAATGCTGACACGACATGGATGTTAAGAATAAAGATTTTATGTAAAATACTCACAAATAATTACTTCCTAAAACAAATAATGTCTAAATAAACCAAATAAAATGGAATGCACTTTAACTAGCTTGAAAAGGCTTACAAACATCACCCCTACAATCAGATTTTGATCTAGATAATAGTGAAGAGGAATTTTGAAAAGACTAAATTTATATGTCTCTTAATATGTTGATCACTCAATGAATTTAAAACAGAATACATTGAAATCTACATGACAAAATTTTTTTTTAGTGCAGTGCACTAAAATCTTCACATAGGCATTGAGATTGATGCAATATCTCATGCTCTTACAATTTTGTGTGTGATGTAGGCCAATATACCTAGCTCATAGAACCTATTATTTTCTCTTGTCTATGCTAAGAAAAATGGATGATGGTAGGATACTTTAGTCATAATCCTTCAACAATGAAATCATTTCGTAGAAGACTCAATGCCATCACATAAAGACCAAATCCTCATTGATCATCACATGTTATACAAAAATTGCACTAATTCATCTTACTCTGTGGTGTAGAAGGTCTCCATAGCTTCTCTACAAATATTTTCCTATTTGGAAAAGGAGTTTAATCTCTTAGTTGGCCTCTAATTATTTGTCCTGAAATCCTAATTCAAAGCATACACTCAATATACACTTCAATAGGAGGAATCGCTGGTGGGTAAGAATCCCATTGCTGGCTCGGATACCATATGCTAAATAAAAGGTAAATTTTATAATGTATTTCAATGATAGTTAAAAAATTTATACAACCATGAATATTTACTTGATGTAACTATTTAGATACTGGAAGGATATTTGATAGTCAAAATTTATATTGTTATTCTATACAATATGTTAATACCAATAATAGATACAAATATAAGCACACACATACAAGCACATATATGTGATCGCATGCTCTCTCTCTCTCTCTCTCTCTCTCTCTCTCTCTCTCACACACACACACACACACACACACACACACACACACAAAAATAAAAAAAATAAAAAATAAAAAAAGAAAGAAAAAAAGAAAAAAAAATAAAGAGGAATAAATTCAAATTAGAATAAATCATTTGGAAGGTAGTCTAAAGGATACTTAAAAACTCTAAGAAGGTGTTTCAATAGAAATGGTCAAGGTACAGAGGGGTAAAGTTATGAATGAGGAGAGGGTGAATATGAAAAGGAAGAAGGGGAAATTTTGGAGGATATAAGGATTGAGTAGGCTCAATCTAAGATGAAGAAGAAAAAGATTAAATAGATGGAGAAGAAAGATGGAGAGACACAAACAAAAAAGATGTTGTATTGTAATGCCCAAAAACTACTGGAACAAAAACACAACAAAGTTTTCTTATCAAATCCTTTTGACAGAACATCTGTTTAGAAAATGTATATACTAAATTTCTAGAAATTAAACAATAGGATAAATATGAACTAGATGCTTATTACAAAATAGAAAAATTAGCAGATAAATGAATCTGAAATGTAATCTTTTATTCTTCTTTTATTCAAAAAATTTAACATAGGATTGAAATCATAACATAGCAATATTATTAATTCATTAACCAGGGATTTCAAGAATTCAAAAATCTTTAAATAATTTCATGTTTTACTTTCCCAAAACAGTGACCAACACTATAATTTCCAATTTAAGTAAAAATTCTCATAAACATATAAACTTGAAGAAACTATAATTTCCACTATACTTTCAGAAAGTAATACTATAATGAAATAAACAATCATATTATTTAGTAACAATAAAATATTTTGAAATAATCCAAATGTTGAAATTAAAAGGAAATTATGTTCACAAATAACTATTTTTGTTTTTTGACAATTCCTACCAGCAAAATATTTTCTATCCATAATAAAATTTATCTCACACTATTACATCAAAGACATAGAAATACATTGACATTCCTTTTCTTTCTAAAACAAGCTTAAAACATTTGGTACATAATTTACCATTAGGTTTGAAAATAATAATTCAAATTCAATTATATCACTTCTTCTTCCAAGAATTTCATAGCTTCATCGTATATATAGTAAATTGAAAAAAACTTGCAGCTTGCTTCCATTCTCTATACTCATGCAACCTGCATTAAGAAAACATTTAAAAACTTGACCATGGAGGCTCACCTTCCAGCTAAGGCCATTACATGGCCACCCCCGAGCTAGGGGGAACAAGGATGAATATGAAACAAACATTCATCACAAACACAACATAATGAAGCATAGTACAACACATATACTCCCTTCCCAAGTAATGGACATATGATCTCAATTGATCAAAAAATGGGTGAAGGTGGAATCATGCTCATGGAGAGGCCATACTCATAGAAAACAAAACAAGATCTTACAACTCAATATTAGATGCCTTCACAAGGCTCAATTCCAACATACTAGCTCATCACATTGAGCATAATTCACATCACTTATGGCCCCTAGTTTAATAACTCAAGTAGGCTCATGGGTGCCCATACATCCATGTTCTACACGTGAGAATATCCCAGCTAAGCCCTTCATCCCAAGGAAATCTCAAATCCTACCATGGATGAGATCAACCTTTGACACCAAAAACATACTCACAACATACAAGGAGAAGACAAGAGTAAAAATTCATGAAAACATATTGAGAACTGTAGACTAGGATTAGTGAGTGCACCTAAACCTGTTTTGAAGGCCAAAGACAAACAAATGTCATAGCATATTATCAAATCAAATTTAAAGGTAAACAAACTAAAATCAAAGCCACCTCAGTTTAAGCTTAAAACGGATGCGCCCATGCACCATTTGATATGCTTAGATATAGAGGGATGTGGGTGTGGAAACTCAAGCACTTGGAGCATGCAAGATGAATGATGATTTGAGGATCAAGAAGACTCAAAATGACACAAAATAGGTATGAGGAACCTATTTTGCCTCAAAAGGCCTCAAGAACACACAAATATGCAAAGCTAAATGAAAGAACTAAGATTAAAACAAGAAATGAATCTATGTTAATCCCATTAAGCTAATTTAGATGTGATTTAAGCTTGAAAAAAGATCTAAAATGAAGAGTTTATGCTAATGCTAGAATGAAAATGGCATTATAACTTTGCTATTGAGTTTGAGAGTTGAGAGATGATTTGCCTTAGGAAGTGAGGGTATTTATAGGATTTCTAAGGCTTGGGGTAGGAGGAATGAATGGCCAGGATTGAAATCCTTAAGAGAGGCCAAGATTCACTCAAAGGGAAGCACATGGATTGTGCTAGTTCTCAGCCAATCAAGAGGTGACATATGTCACAAGGTGAGTGGATGAAGGGAAGGGCAAAAAGGAGTCAACAAAGGGGGCTCCAAGCTCATAACTCTCCAAATAAATGCTTGTAAGAGCAATGAATGGGCTTTAAGAGGCTTTGAAGACTTTGGGGAAGCAATAAATGCTTTGTGGTTGAGATATTTGGAAGGAAAGACTTTGCCTTGGTTTAGGAAAGTCTTAAGCTTGGTTAGGATTGCACAAAGGTTTAAGGGTAGGATTAGGATTAGATTAGGACAAGAAAAGGATTAGGATGGGTGAAGAGGGTGGATTTGAGAAGATTCTAGAAGAGTCTAGATTTCTCCTTAGGTTTTATGGAATAAAAGTTATTCATTCCAAAAGCTTAAGTTTTAGGAATATTTATTAAAATATTTTCAATAAATATGGAAATTAAATATTTAACCTTAATTAAATATTTAACCTTGGGATTAGGGTTAGGAAAGATGGGATTAGCCTTTTAATCGAGATTAAGAAGGGATTAGAAGATTTTGGAAGAGGTTAGTGGTCTAGAGGAAATTGGCCAAGTTTGGGATAAAAAATAAATTAATTTATTTTTGAAGTTTTTGGTCAATTTATTAATTATTTAATTAATAAATTAGGGATAATGTCCAAATGACATTTTTAGGCTAGATTCCTTAATTAAAGATTTTTAATTAAGAGAGAGGGATTTAATGCCATAAAAATAAATTAATTAATTAAATAAATAATTAATTAATAAATGATGATGTCATCAAGGATTTTCAGAAAACAAAAATAATTTATTTTCTGAAGGATTTTTCGGTGTCTACATTTTGCCCCTCTTTGATGCGATGTCGCAAGTGGCATGGCGTCAAAGACAAGAAAACAAGATGCCGAGGCTAGAATCAGAAGAAGAGGGTATGACGCCAGGGTGGACTAGAAGAAAGAGGAACATGCCCCGGTGAGACAAAATCATGGAAGATGCGCCCAGTGGGACAAGGAGAAAGAGGGATTACGCCCTGGGATAGAGTGTGCCCGACGGGACGAGGAAGGAAGAGGGATAGGAAGAAAGGGGAGATAAATAACCTCACTTCTAAGAACAAATATGGATGATATGCAAGATGAGATGGAAATGCAAGATGCAAGATGCAGCTGTATGCAAAGATGCAAGATTAATCTATATGATAAATGCAAGGGACCAGATAGCTCCAAGTGCAAACGAGAGTGCACAGCCTAGATTTAATATAGCAATGCTAGAGACCTGCCAAGGATACTGGGATCACGAGGCCTTGTCACCAGCGTTGCATAGGACTGACGCAAAAAAGACACGCAGGGTTGCCCCAGCATCGCACATGAAACCCGAAGGAGGCATGGTGGAAATGATGCTGAAGAAACCACAAACACACAACTGACTCACAGGCAGAAGTGAAAGATCAAAAGACCTTGCCCCAGATTATCCGCACATGCAGCACACCGTGATATAATGAATCGTGGTGACCCTGGTGGGATAATGAGAAGCCAAAAAGATTAACAAGATCAAAAGGACAAAACCCAAGATCAAAATGACAACTCCAAAAAGACATCCTTTGCCAAGGAGAGAGATTAGGTTTGATTGATGGTGGGAAGATTGGTCGGACAGGAGGAACGATATATCCTCAAGGACCAGGATGGAAGATTAAGTCAGACAGGAGGAACGATATATCCTCAAGGACCCATGGGTTGGTGAGAGAATAAGTGTAGTTGTTCGCTGGCAAAAGCTGAAGTTCAAGGAATAATTAGGATGAGCAAGGATAAGTCGACAATTGATGTTGCTGAAGCACAAGGCCCAAGTGGGACTAAAAGTTTTCTGAGGCTGGGGATGGGACAAGATATTTGATCAAATGCTGCTGCAAGACGGACAAAGGTTATGTACAATAAGGAGGAACGATATGCACAAGGGATATGTACAGAAGCTCAGGATTGGGGATAGGAAGATCACACTCAGCGGGACTCTCACTAGGACGGGGACAAGAAGGATAAATACAAGGAGGATTGCACTGTACAGGAAAGGGATAAGGATAAGGATATGGTACAAGATATGGTACAAAGCTTTGGAATAGGATATGGATTGCAGATGGGTTGGAGGAAGATGGAAGCCGAATGCTTGGAGGATAGGGGAGATGGAACTGCTGGGAGATCTGTTATGGATGGAGGAAGAGGACGGTAGGTGAAAGGACAACTGAATAGATAAATAGCTCAGTTTACTATGTTGGCGCCTATTTGCCAGGTTTTCACCAACATACTTGTCCAAGGCGCTTGAATTGCCAAGTTTTCACCGTTGGACGATTATTTTCTCTTTCTCTTTTCTTTTTTTGCTTTTTTGCTTTTTTTTTGGTTTTTTTGCTTTTTTGAATGTTTTTGGATTTTTTGATATATGTAGGATCAGGTTCAGGCATAGAACCTCTTCAGATGGATGATGTTGATAGGATCATTCAAGGGCTCACCTTCTGGTGTTGATAGCTGATAGGCTCCCGAGCCAAAGGATGCGGTGACAACATAGGGGCCCAACCAAGTAGGCTCAAACTTGCCTTTCTTTTCTCTATTTGCTAGGACCTTCTGATTTTCTTTAAGAACCATGTCACCGACTTGGAATTGTCTAGGATGGACCTTTTTGTTATAACTCCTTTTGAGTCGATTCTGGTATGCAACCAAGTGATCATAGGCTTGCTGTCTCTTTTCATCTAGCAGATCTAGCTGTGTGAGCCGGGCCACACGATAGTCTTCATCAGTTGTATAGTTCTTCATGGAGACACGCAAGGATGGAAGCTCAACCTCGATCGGCAGAACGGCTTCAGCACCATATACAAGGGAGTATGGGGTGGTGCCTGTGGGAGTGCGATAAGAAGTGCGGTAGGCCCAAAGGGCAGGATTGATTTGGAGATGCCAGTTACGACCAGAATCATTGACAACCTTCTTGAGGATTTTCAAGATAGTTTTGTTGGTTGCCTCAGCTTGGCCATTTCCTTGAGGGAAATATGGACTGGAGAAACGGTGATGGATGTGGAGTCTGGCACATAGATCATCCACATGCTGGTTTTCAAAAGGTGTGCCATGATCTGTGAAGATGGTAGATGGTATGCCGAAGCGGCAAATGATATGGTAGAGGATGCACTTGGATATTTGGATGCCAGTAGTAAGGGTGAGCGGAATCGCTTCAACCCATTTGGTAAAGTACTCTGTGGCTGTTATGATATACTTGTGTCCATCCGAAGAGAGGGGGGTGATCAAGCCAATGAGGTCGAGGCCCCAACATGAAAAAGGCCACGGTGGTGCAATAGGCTGTAGATCCTGTGCTGGTGCATGTATCAAATTGGCATGCTGTTGACATGGGAGACATTTCTTGACAAATTCACACGCATCATGTTCCATTGTTGGCCAATAATATCCAACTCTAAGCAGCTGCTTTGCTAGAACCATGCCACTCGTGTGGGCACCGCAAATTCCAGCGTGAACTTCTTGTAAGGCTAGGACGGCCTCGTTTGAGTCTAAACATCTAGATAGGACATTATGATACCCGCGACGATATAGGGTGTTGGCTACAAGAGTGTAGCGGGAAGCTCTGCGAATAAGGTTTTGGCGTTGGTTATTGGTGAGATGGGGAGATATGATACCATTTTTTAGATATGCATGGATTTCATGGTACCATGGGGATTGAGGACCAACCAAGACACACACCATGTCTGCATCGGCGTTCTCATAAGCTGGTGAATGTAGCTGCTCGACTAGAAATTCATACTGTGATGCGTCTCGTGGTATTTCCAATAAGGATCCGATAGTTGCCATTGCATCTGCTGCTTTGTTCTGAAGCCTTGGGATCTAATTGAATTGTAGATGTAGGAAATGCTCTTTCAGTTTATCCACCAGTTGCTTGTAGGGTAGCAATTTGTCATCCTTTGTCTGATATTCATCTAGGACTTGTTTGATAATCAGCTGTGAATCTCCAAATACTTGTAATTCTGTGATGTTCCATTGGATAGCTATTTTGAGGCCTAAGATGAGTGCCTCATATTCTGCAATATTGTTGGTACAGGGGAATCCCAACTTGAATGATTTTGGAATATAGTCACCTTGAGGTGTGACGAATAGGATTCCTGCCCCAGAGCTATGGGATGTGTTGGAACCATCAAAGTATAGTTTCCACATGGGCTGCTCTTCAATCATGCATAAATGTTCATCGGGGAATTCCATGATTAGTGGATAAGCATCCACCAGTGGTGCTTCTGCTAGTTGATCGGAAATGACTTTCCCTTTGATTGCTTTGCGATCTACATACTGAATGTCAAATTCACTGAGTAACATGACCCATTTTTCCATACGACCTGTGAGGGTTGTCCTTGATAACAGATACTTAAGAGGGTCCACCTTTGATATGAGCTTGATTGTGTGGCTAAGCATGTAATGTCTAAGTTTTTGAGTGGCAAAGACCACTGCAAGGCATGCTTTCTCCATGGGTGAATAGTTAAGCTCATAGCCCACAAGAGTGCGACTGATATAGTAGATAGCTCATTCTCTGTTTTCATCATCATGCTGTGCTAGGAGTGCCCCTAGTGCTGTAGCTGTTGTTGAGATGTAAAGGATAAGTGGGCATCCTGGAACTGGTGGTACTAGGATTGGAGCATTAGCTAGATACTCCTTGAGCTTATCAAAGCTTCTTTGACATATGGGATCCCACTTAAAGTTGGTGTCTTTGCATAAGAGATGTGAGAAGGGTTGACACTTATCTGCTAGCTGAGAGATGAACCGCCGAACTGATTGAAGCTTGCCCTGTAGGCTTCTGAGCTGTTTGAGATTTCTTGGTGGAGGCATCTCTGTTATTGCTTTTACCTTTTTAGGATCGATCTCTATGCCTCGTCTAGAGATGATGAAGCCTAGAAGCTTGCCAGATGTAACACCAAAGACACATTTCTTAGGATTAAGCTTTAAGCCATAATGATTCAGACGATCAAACACACGTTTTAGGATGTCGAGGTGCTCATCTCTTGTTTTGGATTTTGCAAGGATATCGTCCACATAGTCCTCAAGGATCTTGTGGATCATGTCATGGAAGATCGCTGTCATTGCTCTCTGATATGTGGCCCCTGCATTCTTTAGCCCAAATGGCATCATGTTGTAGCAGAAGGTACCCCATGGGGTTGTGAATGCTATTTTATGTTGATCTGCTTCCGCTATATGAATTTGGTTGTAGCCTAAAAATCCATCCATGAGTGATAGCATTTCGTGACCCGCTGTGAGGTCTACAAGCATGTCTATGTTAGGTAGCGGGAAGTCATCTTTAGGACATGCCTTGTTCAAGTCCCTAAAATCAGTACAGATTCTGATGTCGCCAGAAGGCTTTGTGACTGGCACCATGTTAGAGATCCACTCTGAATAATCTATTGCTCTAATGATCTTAGCTTGGAGGAGCTTCTCAAGCTCTGCTTTGATGAGCAATGCTACCTTTGGATGCATTTTCCTTAGCTTCTGCTTCACTGGCTTGACGTTTGGATCTACTGATAGATGATGAACAACAAGGTTTGGATCAAGCCCAGGCATGTGGGCGTATGACCATGCAAAGTTGATGATGGATTCTTTGAGCAAGGCGCTGAGAGCCATTTCTTCTCCTTCTATTAGGTTGACTGCAATGTAGGTGATCCTTGGACATTCTTCTGTTCCCAAGTTGATTGGCTTGGTCTCTTCTATGATGATTGGTGACTGCTCTGGTCTATAATCTTGGATAGGGGGAAGAGGCAAGGCTTCATCTTCTAGCGCCTGAATTGCAAGGTTTTCGCTAGAAGATACGCCCTTTATTTTTACTATTTTGGAATCAGAATGTGCCCCAAGGGGGTTTTCACATAAAGACTCATGATGTTCTTTTGCTATTTCATTTTTGCGACTAAAGCTTGCCTCTTCCCCAAAATATCCTTTTGGGTGAAGCTGATAGACAGAGGTTGATGTTGGATCTTGATTGCTTGCTAGACCTGATGCCCCCATGAATTCTAGGAGTGCTTGTGCACTTTGGAACTCGTCGATGTGTGCGATGCTTGGTTGGTCCCAATCTATGAGGTCGGGGTTTGTGAGGGGAAGATCTATGAGGTTAATGGAGAGTTGTTGGAGAACTGAAGTCCCCAGAAGGGTGTCATCGGCAAAGATATCATTGTAGGATCAGATGTCTTTCTCTTCGGGGATGTCTTCGATTTCCACAAGGTCATCCTGGCTATTTGAAAAGTTCACGTTGGTCATGTTAGTGCCCGCAGTTATGGTATTGGGCTCTTGTTCAAGCAGGTGAGAGGTATTAAAGCCAAGTCCTTGCTGTTCTGGATTTTGGGATGGTATGATAGGAAACAAATTTCCGTCCTCTTGTGGTCCTAGACCACCACCTTGATAGTTATAGTGTTCTGTGACATTTTTGTAGGGGATTGGATATTTCTCTTTGAAGTACTCAAGAAGTTGTGTGTCACGTGATGGGGGATCTTTGTATAACCATTTGTTAATATCTGGATCCATTTCTTTGCTATTGATGGTACCATGAGACTCAAAAGTCATGTTTCCGATTTGCTTGAGCTTATAATGTTCCTCAGCAGGCTTGTTTTGACAACTTGGGCGCCCTTGAGTATGTGGATCACGTGGAAGAGCTCCTATAGCAAATGCATCACTGAGGCTGTATTCGCCACAACCCTGGTTGTTGATCTTGATGGATGATAAGGTGGAAGAAAGGATGGTCTCTGGATCGCGATGGGATCGGGATGAGCTAGCAATAGAAGTACCAATATCGATTCCAGGACAATGAGTAGAATGAGGGAAAGATGTTTCCATCGCAAGGCAGTATGCGAAGGGGTTAGGGTCAGCGTGGATGGTAACCTTAGTGCCTTGATGTGGAAACTTGATGCACTGATGGTAAGTAGATGGTACGACTTTAATGGAATGGATCCATGGACGACCGAGGAGGATATTGAACTGTAGGTCAAGATCAACAACGTGGCAGACAGTATCTTGCGTTGCTGGGCCTAAATGGATAGGCAAAGTCATAGTACCTTCAGAGGTACGCTCCAAGTTATCATATGCTTTGATAGTGATTTGCTCATGTTGTATGTCGGCCTTCGTGAACCCAATCTTCTTGATGAATTTTAATGTGCACAAGTTGAGGGCTGAGCCATTATCCACTAGAACTCGTTTGATGGCGAAATCTCTGACCATGATAGCAATGCGGAGAGGGAGAGTATGGTCAAGAGCAACATCTGGTATATCAGATTCTTTGAAGGACAAGGCACATGCTGCTGATAGGTGTCCCACAAGAGTTTCAAACTGAGTTGTGTTAATGTCCATGGGGACATGGCCTTCTTTTAGAGCTTTGTCCAGGATCTCCTGATGGATGGGTGATGTGCGGAGCAAATCCAAGATAGATATTTGGGCTGGCATGTTCCCAAGATGCTCTATGATATTGTATTGTGCTCTTGGTGCATTATGCTCTGTTGCGCGTGCATTTGATGCTGGCCTGGTGTTAGACTGTGCTGTGGATGCAGTAGATGTTGGCCTTGGAGGAGCAGCTGATCTCGGAGGAGCACCGGCAACAGTTATCCTACCACTGCGGGTAGTTGCAGCACATTGTCGATCCGATCCTCTGACGTGGATGGTATTGATGGTGAGCTCATCTTGGATGGGCTCAACTTGAGTTATGCATCCGACATACTTGTCATAGTTGATGTAGGCCGCTGTGTGATCTTCTTGCTTGCCTTTGCCATGATTTTGGGGCTGATTGGCGTTGGCTTGATTCTTCCCGGTATCGTGTTGAGGGAACACATTTTGATATATTTGCAAACCGGCATTGGGTGAAGCTTGAGTTGGTGCATCGACTTGGATTTCCTTGCGATCGATGAGATCTTGGATGTAGTGCTTAAGCCGCATGCACTTCAATGTTGTGTGCCCCTTCACACGATGGTAATCACAGTATTCATTTTCTTTATACCAATCAGACTTTGGTGTGTTGTCGTCCTTCTGTGGGATGGGCGGATATGTGATCATATTTGCTTTGGCTAGCCGATAAAAGATCTGATCCAGAGGCTCACCCAAAGGTGTGAAAGTCCTCTTTGGATTGTTCTGATTGTTGGGCTTGTTCTACCTTGGGGCAACGTTAACTATGTTAACAGGATTGTCTTGACATGCTGGCTGTTGCTGTTGGTATTGCTACTGATACTGTTGCACAGGTGGTTGATGAGTTTGAGGAGGCTGCTGATAAATAGGTGCTTGATATGCGGGAGCTGGGGGTTGCTGATAGATGGGCGCTTGTGGCGGTTGGTATGTTTGAGCTGGTGTAGGACTAGCCACAACAAATTGTACATTCTTAGTGTCAGTGGCTCCATTTGTAACAACATTCTTGTTACGATTCCAGTAACGGGATTTATCATTGTTGGGTTTATTTTTGGAATCATCCTTGAAGTGACGAATAGTGCCTTCGTCTAGGAGAGCTTTCTCGATGCCTATGCCTTTTCTCTTGATGTCTTGGTATGTCTAGAGATAGTTCATTTGCATGTGATAGGATAGCTTTGGATGCAGGTTATCAATGAAGATCTTTGTTAGATGCTTCTCTGGCAGCTGATATGATAACCTGGTTGTAAGATTTTGCCATCTTTGCAAGTATTCTGCGAGGCTTTCTCCGTCTTTCTACTTTGAGTTGCATAGGTCTAGCAAGGACAACTCATTCTCCACATTATGGGCATAGTGTGTGATGAACTTCTCAGAGAGTTCAGCAAAGGTGTTTATTGTCCCATGTGGTATTTTGTAAAACCACTCAACAGCAGTTCCTCCCAAGCTTTTGGGAAATAGGCGCAGGAGATAGTTATCACTGTAAGCTACTTCTTGGCACGCCATGTAGAACTCTTTGATATGGTTTACTGGATCTCCTTTCCCTCGATATTTGTCGAACTTTGGCATCTCAAAATGCTTGGGGAAAGGGATAGTTGCTATGGACCGATCGAAGGGATATGAGCACACCTCTTCGAACTTGTATGTTTTATTCTCTGTTCCACTTTGTAGCTCTTTTAGAGCGTTTTTCATTGCTTCCCACTCAGCATTGAGTGGCGAGGGAACTGAAACTTCTGCTTGTGATGGAAGCTGTGGAATTGGATATGGCACTTGCTGTGGATAAATGGGTTGAAACTGATTTTGGGGCAATGGTTGCTGGGGATATTGCTGGTGTGGCATAGGGGGATATTGATATGGGACTGCTTGATGTTGTTGGGCTGCTTGCTGTTGTTGAACTGGCGGTTGTTGTGGGACTGCTTGCTGATATTGGGCATTTGGGACTTGCTTTTGTAACTGATGGGTGGGAACTTGTTGTTGCTGGGGGATGATAGGGATTTGTTGCTGAGGCTGATAGCAAAGGACTTGCTGTTGTGGAGGAATGATGGGTGTTTGCTGAAAGGGGACATGTGGTTGCTGTGGGGGAGGCTGTTGGAACGATGCTGCTTGCGGGTATGATGGTGGTAGTTGCTGAGGTTGGCTTTGGGTTTGGCTGATATAAGCTGGGTGCATGCCTGCATTGCTTAGAGGTGGAACAGACGTGGGGAAGCTAGAAGTAAAGGGTGATGGGGTAAGATAGCTGGGGAAAGTTGGCTGTTGAAGTGGTGGAACTTGCTGGAAGGTATTTGGGATTTGGGATGAATAGCTTGAAGCTGGCGGTGTTTGGGGTAATTGTTGTTGTGCTGCTTGGGCGAAGGCGGTTTGTTGACTTGCAACCATAGATGTAGGGGGTTGAGATGGGATCCCCCATGCTTTCATTTCTTCTTGTGTAAGGCCCCACTGAGAGCTTGTGTTAGGGTGCACTGCAGCGGATGATGGAATGGTAGGAGCAACGGGAGCTTGGGACACAAATGATGGTTGGGATAAAGGAGCTTGTTGAGGTTGTGTTTGAACAGATGCTTGTGAGGAGGAAAATGAAGGAAACACCCAAGAGAAAGATGAGGTTGGAATGGGGAGCGATTGCGCTAACCCCAAAGAAGAAGGTACGGGTGCTTGGGGGGTGAAGGGTGATGGTGCTCCTTTGATGGTGAAAGGCGTTGCTTGACTTGCGGATGGTGGCGAAGCTTTTGGTGTAAAAATTTGCGGGAGAGGTGGAAGCTGACTTTGGGTTAAGTGTTAGATTTGGGCTTGGGCAGCCATAGCAGATGATGAAGCAAAAGGGGTATGAGATGGAGCGGATGGTGTTGCAGCTTGTGTTGCGGGACTGGTGAGGCTTCCTTGCAAGAAAAGGGGAATGGTGGAAAGCTCTTGAGATGTTTGCATGATAGGATCAGGGAATGATTGGACAAACGGAGAATATGCTTATGCTGGAACTTGAACTTGGATAGTTTTGATGGGGATGCGTGGATAGAGAGATGGTGGGATGGAGGTACTGTCTGGCAGATAGTGGATGAACGTGCTTTGCTGATGTTGCGGTACAAGGGCATTGGTCGCTGGTGGGCTTTCTGGAGGATTTTCAAATGTTTGGATTGCCAACGGGGACGAAGGGATGTTTGGATCTTCACATGGGTTACTGGCTTGGATCTGGGGATGGTAGGTCATCATGGCATTGGTGAAAAGGTTGGGATCGGATGAGGTTGTTGGTGGATAAGGATTCATGCTTCTTCTTTTCTGAGATCTGGTCTCAACAGGCATGGAGATGCAAGTGCTAAATGTATGCAAGATGTTTGGCTAAAAGATGTTGATGGATGCAAAGTTGATGAACTTCTAAAGATGATGACTTTCTAGGATGCAATGCAAGGATGGAGATCAAGATGGCGATGATGGAAGCTGGATCGAACTAATATGGATCAAGATGGTGGAGAAAAGATAGGTTGCTGGTGGAAAGCTGGTGAAAGATTACTGAGTGGTCAACAAATGAGCTGTTTTTTTTTTCCAAATGGAGGATCAGAGATATGATGGGGTCAACCTAAGATAGACTGATGATCTTCGGTCAACAAGTTTCTTATCAATACACTCCAATCTCTTGCTCGAGATGATGGCTATGCAAGGACAAGGTTTGATTTCTTTATGACAACACGTTGTGCCAAAAAAGAGGATGATGGTCTCTGATCTTGGATATAGGATAGGAACAACTCAAAAGGTAGAACACTAAGTGTTGGTGGATCTCTAGATTTGGAGCAAAAGATGATGGATCTGCCGGAAAGATATGGAAAGCTGATGGGGGGATGCTGGTGGAAAAGGTATTGAAGGGTGAAGGGACAATGCTCTTTCTAAAGGGACAATGCGGATGACAAGGATTGATTCTAGAATGCTGGTAGGAAGATGAATGCAAATGCAACTTTATGATGTTTTGAAATGTAACTAAGGTTTTGATGCTGATGCAAAGGGTGAAACTTGGATGAAACTAAGATGCAAGGCTGTTTGAGACAAGATTTCAAGATCTGAAGATGGAACAAGACATGAACAAGGATTTGGCTAATTTTCTGGCTCAAGGTTGATGAAACGATGGTTAACTCGGAAATGGAAGGCGAACTGTTTGATGCGAGTGTTATGGGCAATGTTCTCAAGTCTGGTTTGGGACTTCTCCTCTACTTGGGTTGCTTGGATAATGGATTGATAGGTCTTGGTGTTCTTCTGGATAACTTTTTTCTCTTGATAGGCTTGGGATTTGGGCAACTTTGCTTTAGGATGTTTGTTCTTGCTGGGCATCACTTGGAAAAGAGGCTTCTGATTTTGAGGCAAAGGTTTCCAATGGCAAAGGTTTAAAGTCAAAGTAATCTCCGCAAGGGACAAAGCAACCCTGCGAGATACAAACAAAGGCAACTGACTCTGACAAAGCTTTTGAAAGTGTATGTTTCAACAAGTGTTTTCACGGAGTCTTTGACTGTCAAGCACTTCAAACAGATCTACCTAAGGAAGGTGAGTATCAAAATCGCTTGCCCACAGCTTGGTATCCCCTAAAAGGGAATACAAATGGTGAGTAATCTTGAGGCGACCCGGTAAACCCCTTGGAATCGGTCCTTGCACAAGGATTTTGATACTTTCGGATGTAGATAGGGTAGCCTCTATTTTATCAGGTTGCTAATGATTCCGTGGTGTCTCCATACCCGGTTATGCTGATCATCCGTGACTCACTTAAGAGCCTTGCCAATTATGCTGGGGGAGAGGAATGTTTACCATCCCCAGACACGTGTTTGGCACGAACGCCCGGCGATTAGGAGATGTAAGTGATTCTTTTGGTATTCACTTATTTATATACCGGCCGGGGGGGATACCGGTTTGAGGTCGTTCTCCGAGGAGGAAGCGCTTCTCCTTGGACAGGCCTCGCTAAAAGTAGAACAAGTGAGCTTGTCCAAGTTCAAGTGTTCCACGTTGCTTATTCTAACAAGGTTTATGCAAAAATTGAAAAACTCCTACATGCACATCAAGCAGATTTTGTTCATTTTCCCAGATTTGATTAAGTGATGTTTGAACTTTGAAATGAAGACACTCGTGATTAGCTTTTGATTTGTTCCTTTCCTCAAAATGTAAATGAATTGAATGTTTGCAAGTTCTTTCTTTTTGTGCATTCAAGATTTGATTAGCGAGTTGTTTTAAGAACTTTGAAAAAGCTTTGTTTTGTCCCTTAGATCACTCAAGATTAAATTTATTTGCTTGCTTTGGAATTTGAAATGAGATAGGGAATAGAGTTGTTTGTTCCTTTAGTGCATTCAAGATTTGGTTTGATTTTCAAATTGACAATGACACTTAGGACCTAAGTTCATTTCCTTAATGTCATTCAAGATTTTATTTTGACCTTTGCTGTAAAAGAACAGAAAAAACCAGTTCCAAGCAAAAAACAAAAAGCGACACTGTCCAGCTTATAGGCGACGCTGGAAAGTTCAGAGGCGACATTTAATTCCTCCAGGCGACATTCTGTACCTCAAAAGGCGACAGATAAAAAACCACAGGCGTGATTTCTTTTGTTACAGGTATGATTTAATTAAAAGAAGGCGACAGAAGAGAATTCTGGAACGTAACAGAAGTTGCCGACAACAGGAAAATCTCAGTTATGCAGGCGTGAAAACAGAGTTCATAGGCATCATTTCTTTCTTCAAAGGCATGATTTAATTGCATGAAGGCGTGACTGAATTCCTTGTAGGTGACATTTCTTTTGTTGAAGGCGACATTTAATTGCTGTAGGCGTCATTTTTTTTCATGAAGGCGACATTTCTTTATTTCCTGCAAAAAAAAAGGCATATAAAGTATAGTTTCATCAAAATGATTGTGGTTTGGCTCCCACCGGGCGTGCCAGAATGTAGACTAGGATTTGTGAGTGCACCTAAACCTATTTTGAAGGCCAAAGACAAACAAATGTCATAGCATATTATCAAATCAAATTTAAAGGTAAACAAACTAAAATCAAAGCCACCTCAGTTTAAGCTTAAAACGGATGCGCCCATGCACCGTTTGATATGCTTAGATATAGAGGGATGTGGGTGTGCAAACTCAAGCACTTGGAGCATGCAAGATGAATGATGATTTGAGGATCAAGAAGACCCAAAATGACACAAAATAGGTATGAGGAACCTATTTTGCCTCAAAAGGCCTCAAGAACACACAAATATGCAAAGCTAAATGAAAGAACTAAGATTAAAACAAGAAATGAATCTATGTTAATCCCATTAAGCTAATTTAGATGTGATTTAAACTTGAAAAAAGATCTAAAATGAAGAGTTTATGCTAATGCTAGAATGAAAATGACATTATAACTTTGCTATTGAGTTTGAGAGTTGAGAGATGATTTGCCTTAGGAAGTGAGGGTATTTATAGGATTTCTAAGGCTTGGGGTAGGAGGAATGAATGGCCAGGATTGAAATCCTTAAGAGAGGCCAAGATTCACTCAAAGGGAAGCACATGGATTGTGCTAGTTCTCAGCCAATCAGGAGGTGACACATGTCACAAGGTGAGTGGATGAAGGGAAGGGCAAAAAGGAGTCAACAAAGGGGGCTCCAAGCTCATAACTCTCCAAATAAATGCTTGTAAGAGCAATGAATGGGCTTTAAGAGGCTTTGAAGACTTTGGGGAAGCAATAAATGCTTTGTGGTTGAGATATTTGGAAGGAAAGACTTTGCCTTGGTTTAAGAAAGTCTTAAGCTTGGTTAGGATTGCACAAAGGTTTAAGGGTAGGATTAGGATTAGATTAGGACAAGAAAAGGATTAGGATGGGTGAAGAGGGTGGATTTGAGAAGATTCTAGAAGAGTCTAGATTTCTCGTTAGGTTTTATGGAATAAAAGTTATTCATTCCAAAAGCTTAAGTTTTAGGAATATTTATTAAAATATTTTCAATAAATATGGAAATTAAATATTTAACCTTAATTAAATATTTAACCTTGGGATTAGGGTTAGGAAAGATGGGATTAGCCTTTTAATCGAGATTAAGAAGGGATTAGAAGATTTTGGAAGAGGTTAGTGGTCTAGAGGAAATTGGCCAAGTTTGGGATAAAAAATAAATTAAAAATAAATTAATTTATTGTTGAAGTTTTTGGTCAATTTATTAATTATTTAATTAATAAATTAGGGATAATGTCCAAATGACATTTTTAGGCTAGATTCCTTAATTAAAAATTTTTAATTAAGAGAGAGGGATTTAATGCCATAAAAATAAATTAATTAATTAAATAAATAATTAATTAATAAATGATGATGATGTCATGAAAGATTTTCAGAAAATAAAAATAATTTATTTTCTGAAGGATTTTTCGGTGTCTACAAGAACATCACACTACATAGTTTCACATTGTGTAAACTACACTATATATTACATAAACAAACACATCCTTGGTAGATGCATGTACCTTTCGTCAAGCTATGGCAATAGTGGATTTGACGAAGAGCTAATTCCTTCTTTCCTAGCTTTCCTTCTTCTCAAGCCTCTAGTTCTCCCAAGTCAATCCCTCTCTCTATAAGAATGCAAGTGTAGAAGACTCATTCCTAGTCTCCTTTTTTTCCCTAATAGCTAAACATTCCCTCTCTCCTACCATCATTCCAAAGAAAGGTAGATTTCTTGGTTCTTTCTCACTATCCACTTGTACTAAGCTAAGAAATAGATAGTAATTCAAGACATAGGGGAAGGAACAAACCTAGGTAACATACCCAATTTCATCACTTTCAAGGAAGGCTCACTTTGAGAGGCATTTTGGAAGCCTTGGGTGAACAAAAGGGTAAAAGTTAACCCCTAACCCTATGCATATGCCTTGGGGCACTTAAAACTAACCCTAATTACACCATAGGGCACCATTTAACCCTTCAAAAACCCAAGTGAAGTTTACATACGAAAATGGAATGTGACGACACATGCCTTAGTTTCCCAAACCACTAACCATGCCCAGGGATTCACAAGATGGCCTAAGAGTGAGGTAGGGTCCACTTTCCACTTAGGCATGCCAACACATTACACTAGTGTCAAGTGAGACCTCAAAAAATGAGTATACATCACATTACATAATTACACACTTGGCATGCCTAATGGATAATTTATATTTACATTTACACATTTGATTTTACATCCATTTATGCACATATTAAAATTTACATCAATAATCACTAAAGCATTACATTTATGAAATTAAAATCACATGACAACAAGGTCATTCTCTTCCTAGAGTTGACCTTGGCCTTAAACTATTTTCACATAGATTCATTCTTGTTTCCCCTCATTTAATACCATGGTCATAATCCTACATAGTCGATTCAGATATTAGTATCTCATGAAATCAATACATATATAAACATATTGAAAGAGAAATGGGATCTATAATAACATCCAAATATGAATACATAGAGAAACTGCATTTCATGATTTCAAAATAAACATATTCCATAATGTAACCTAATTCTATGAGCATCAAAATGTAAGCTCATTTTTCACTTAAACAAGTAACCCTAAATCAATTGTAGAATCATTAATTTAGTAATTTCACATCACCACAATCACATTTTACTAATCCATATTCAATAACGTAACAAATTGCAAAATCTAGAATTCATTTGTCTTTCCATAATATAAAACAAGTATGAATCTATCATAAGCATGTAGAGGTTCATCTAATGTCATCATAAATATAATTAAGTAAAATCATCACATTTTGTCTAATGCTATTAATTCATAATCAAAATAGGTCTAGTATCACAAAATAAGGTATCATCTAGATAATCTAGGAATCAAGTCAACTATCAAGTAAAGATGCATCAGGGTTGGACATCACATCCTCCCCCCTGGCATGAACTTCCTCCTGGACTTCATCGAATAGATGTGGATATTGATCTCTCATCTATGGTGTGTCATCCCAAGTTACTGTGACCTCATCATAGAAATCCCACTGAACCCTAACCTAGTTGAGCTCTCAGCCTTGAAGGGCCAGGGTCTTGCAAGTGAGTATACTTATGGGCTCCAAAGCCAGTCATTTATCTAAATCCACATTTACTCTCTAAAATAGTTGCCTGATGCTCAGTCTGGCAGTCATCAACTACTAGAAATACTCGATGGGACCTACCAATGTCACCTATGGTGGGCTTTCAAGCTGCCATCATCTGACTGCCAATTGGATGACTCATAGGAAAATCTATAGCAATGTGCCCCATGGAACCATATGTATAACATGGTCCTCTAGCCTAGATTTGACTCCCCTGAGTCCTAGACTGTTGCTACCCACATGTCATACCAGATCCACTAAAGTCGGTGTTGCCTATATATGACTGTTCCTAAGCTCCCTGGTCACATTGGGGACTCTACTAAGTCAGTTGTTGCTACTGTGGTGCTCTCGAAGACCCTGAGGAGTTCTCCTAATTTCCCTTCGAATGGGATTTCTAGAATCCAGAAGACTGAGATGTGGAACTATGGTTCTATGACCTATATTGTGCATCGTGAGATCTATTATGGATCTCTTCAATGATCACGACCCTCTCAATGGTATCACATAAATATCCTAATGGTACCATCTGCACCCTGTCAGCTATAGCATAGTTCAACCCCTTAATAAAATGGTTGACCTAAAGTTTCTCATCCTTCATGCAATCTACATAAAGAAGGAGCTCAAGAAACCTACTTTCATACTGTGCTACTGATAGACCACTCTACTACAAGTCATGAAACTCATTGATGCGACACTGTCGGTAGTTCTCCAACATATATTAGGTTCAAAATCTCTCCAAGAAGGTCTCCCATATGAGGGTATCATTGACAAGGTGACTCTTACACTCCTCCTACCTCCACCAAATAGAGATGATCCTTCTTAGCATGTTTACTATGAATCATGCCTTAAGGTTGCTCTTGTAAGGATGCAACCCAAAGCATTGCTCAAGGCTTAGAAGCCAAGCCTTGGCCTTTGCCCCACTCATGGCTCTTGAAAAGGTTGGTGGGTGAAGTCATATGAGGTCTTTGATCTGGTCCCCTGTATTTCAGGGCACTCTCAGAACTACAACTGGTAGTGGCTCTGGCATGTGAACAGACTTGTCCTCATGATTTGCCTTCTCCTCAAACTGTCTAGGAGGAGAACTTCTACTCTACTCTCGGACCACAACTTGCTGACCTCCTAGAGGAAATCTATCCATAATAATACCAGGTAAATTCTGTAATGAATTAAAGATATCTTGGTTGGGATTAGGTGGCAGCACAGGAGGGGGCCCCTGTTCATCACCTACTCCCTCAGCTACCTTCTCTACACCCTCTACTACCACATGGCCACCTCTGGCTCTCCATTCATGTTGGCGAGCACTACGCGTGAATGAAGGCATCCTACTACCGATTTCTCTTTACTAAGGTTTTCCCTGAAAGAATGGACGTCTTAGAAAAGCCAATAGATGAGCTCTCCAAGCATGACATGATATATCTTAATAGAGTTGAAGATGACAAAAGTCTATACTTTTTTATTAAAATTTATTGAAATTTAATTAAATAAAACTCTAAATTTTATATAAGTAATTCATTAATTTCCAAGAGTACTAAAGATTTCAACATAATTCTTGGTTAAGTTGTAATGCTATTATTACATTGGCCAGTATACTGGCCATATATATTGGCCCCATAAAAATAGCATTATCAAGTTTTAAATTAATGAAATATTTTTTAACTAAAAACTTAATTTAAACCTTATTCCATATTAATCTTAATTTGATTAATTTGCAAGACTATTGTAATGCCCAAAATACAACAAATTTTTAAAGAAATGTATTTAGTACTGGATCAAAAAATAAATGTTCACTATTTAATTTTCTAAAGCACTTACCACTAAATATTATATTGCATTACAATAATTTATTTTAGAGTTTAAAAAAAAAAAAGATAAACAGTAATGATTCCCCAAAATACATGGACAAAACACAAACAACAAATTTTTGAAAGAACTCTAAATGACAACTAGACTACTCACAAAGCCCATTAAATGCAAAGCATTGAGATCATAAGGGCTAGTCACCCAACGCCACATAAAGGGAATCATGGCATGCATTGGCATGCCAACGTCCCTTATTTGATGGATGAAATCATGCAACTTAAATTTCCTAACTAGGTGGAGGAATTCCCTTTGGTTTAATCAAGGTTCAAATTCCAATAAAGAATGAGAAAAGTCTGAAACTCCTCCTAGGGTATGGGAAAACTATAAAGTTGACAAAAAGAGTTTCGCTAACTATAGGGAACATCTCCCTTAAATAAAAACTATGATAAATTTATGTTATTAATATTTTCCCCTAAGAAATTCTATGGTAATAAATTAATATTTCCTTTAAACCTAATTATAAAGGAGGTAATTAGGTCAAAATTCATTTAATAATTAATTAAAAAAAATATCCACAACTATAACATTAATTATCCTATAAGCTCATACCTATATTACCCTTTGTACTTGGTTTATTAGAAAGGATTATTATGACCATTAATACATTAAAATCATTAAATCAAATACTAATGTATAAAAATTCCAATTGCGTGAACAAACATAACTCTTAATACATAATAAGTAAAAGGTCTCAAATTGAATTAATTAAGTCATTAATTAATTTTAGACTTATATTCATTATTGCACTTGGTGGTATATTAAAATATTTAATACTATAAACCCTTCCATATTTACATCTACTAATCATTTAGATAACAAAGTTTTAAATAATGACTTTAGTTAGAATACCATTAAAAGGATGGAATGGTCATTAATAATTAAGAATAAAATAAATACACCACTATTTAATAATAAATCCTATTGTGTAGAACAATATGATGCTCTTCTCTACTCACTTCCGCTTTTGCACAGTTGCTTCTCTGGAGGAACAAATTCATTTCTTTGCTAAAACCAAATATGTCTGTGGCATCTATGCTCCAATTCGACCCAAGGTTTGGAATTCCCGTAGGATTGATGCAAAGGAAAAGATATGATTTGACTCTCCTTAGATCCCTGCATACATGCAAAATGTAAAAAGGGCCAAGCATTCATCTCACCACTTCAAGCACTTTCATCCATTCAAACCTCATTCTCCACTTCCGATAAAGAATAGCTTCATGGTTCTTTGGCTGGAAGATCCCTTTTAGTTCCATCTCATATTCCTAAGCTAGTTCAATCTTTAGATCCAGTTGTGAAGTCTCATAGTATATATTATCCTCCTTGTAGATGCTCTAACAAAGGGCAGACTATAGAGACTAAGACTGTGTAACATACTAGTAAGCAAAGGTGTATTCCTGGCAGCAATCCTATGGCTGATTCCTCCCTAGGTAAGATTTCTCCCAATATTGTATTAGGTAATATTTAATCTACCCCTCATAGAAGAGGTGCCCTAAATCAAGATAGCAAGGACTATGCTCTCCACTCTTATAAACAACCCAATCAGTATCTTGATAATCCAGTCTCCCTAGAACTAGATATTAAAGATGGTTCTATAGAAGATATCCAAGCTATGTGTGCAGATGTTGGAGTAATTTGTAGATAGAATAGTTTTGGAGTGGCTCCAAAGGTAATCATAGATTGGCTTAAATCTATTTGGCTCCAAGAGGTAACAATATCATTTCTTCCTGAAAATTTCTTCTATCTAGATTTCAGTTGTAAAGATCTTAAGAATAAAACCCTAATGAATGGCTGTCCTAAATTCAGGGACATTGGTTTTTCTATGTTAGAATGGACCCCCTTTTTTAACCCCAATAATCTTAAAGATTTTAAGGTATCTAGATTAATTTTTCTTAAGAACTTACTGTTGGAATTATCTTCAGAAGAAACATTGAAGGAAAATAGGTAACTGCATTGGTTCTTATGTTGGATCCATAATTTCAGACTACTACATTGCAGAAAAAACAATTATAGTCAAGATGAACCTCAATATAAAATTAGTGCCGCATATTAAGATTCGCTACAAATTAGCATCCCACACCATCATGCTGGCAATAATAGAAAACTTCCTAGCAGAAGAAGAAGAGGATGATTATGCGGCCTCCCCATCCTCTTAGAATGACTTGTCCTTAAATTCAACTATCCCAATCAACAGTAAGCTATCTGCCTCACCTATTTTGTATCCTCTATCTGTTAATTCTAATGCTAAAGTATCCTTCTATAAAAACAAAGGAGGCTTTTTGATCTCACCTATTCCAACCTATAATGTACTCCCCCACTAACCTGGCAAACAATAATCTTCATGAGATATCTAAGTCTAATGTCAATGAATTGAGTCTTTCCCCTAATTGTCTTAACTATCTGGATCACGCACTAGTTTCAGACCCCTTGGATCTTAGAATTTAGGCTATTGAGGATAAAGTGCACTTGGTTGGGGGTATTATGGAAGATGTTAGAGAAGTGCAAAAGGAAATCAATGAGGAACTTACACAGTGGCATAACGAGGATGGCATTAAAAATAAGGACAAGAAGGAATTTAAAGATATTAGTCTAGCAAATTCTGCCCCTCATATCTTAGCTCCTTTTGAATTAGCAGTGACCAACCCTGAGCTTGGAATTATCCCTGTAGCCACCCTCAAAGATTTTGGTAATAATGTTATAGACATTGAGGACTCAGTTGGTAATCTTTTTCAAGGACAGGAGGATCTTGACCTAAAAGTTTTAGTAGGAGCACACTTGAACAACAATCTCATAGAAGATGATAATGATATTAGAAACTGTCTAAATGGAATTAAAAATCATGATAGGCATCTGGGTATAGCAATGACCATGGAAGGTCTCTCTAGCCCTGTAATCCTTAAGATCAACAAAAAAAGAGGCAAGAAGTCCATCAATGAATTGAGAGCTATAGATGGTAATGCTAAAAATCAACCAAAACTATTTGAATTACTGAATGCTAGGAAGGGGAACAGCCTTCCCCAGGGTCAATGAAAATTACATCCTAGAATGTTAGGCGCTTGAATGCCCCTAACAAACAAAGACTAATAAAAAGATACCTTAATACATTTGAGTGTGAAATTATAATATTACAAGAAACTAAGTTAAATTAGGAAAAAAGCTTGAAGTTTAGCCAAAAATTGGGTATTTGGAAATCAGAAATTGTTATCTCAGCTAGAGCTTTATGTGGGCTGGCTATTCTATGGGACCCTAGGAAAGTATTGGTTGAGGTAGTTTATAAACATAATAACTGGCTCCTATTACTAGTCAATAGTCTAAAGACTAACTTAAAATTTAAACGTATCAATATTTATGGTCTAGTTCCTAATGCTAAAAAGAGGAAATAGTGGCAAGAAGTTCATGATCAACTAACACAAAATCTAGAAGACATTCACATCCTGGGAGGAGATTTTAATTCTATCCTAGATAATAAAGAAAAATTCAGCAGATCATAATACGTCTCTCAAGCACAAAAAGATTTCAGCCAATGGGTATCAGATAATAACTTAACAAATATCAACACTAACAATGGATTATTCACTTGGAATAATCTTAGATCAAGTTTTAGTTACATAGCAGAAAAATTGGATGGATTCTTGATGGGTGGAGATTTAGAAAACTTTAATCACAATCTAAGTGCAGAAATCCTTACTAATGCAGGGTTTGACCACTTCCCAGTTAGACTCACAGTCACAGAAAACTATAAACCACTTAGAAGTCCCATCAAATTTGAATTTATGTGGTTTCAAAATGAGGAATTTATGTAGCTTCTAGAATAATGGTGGAAGTAGATTAAAGTCTTTGGTTCAAAGATGTATTGCCTAGTTGCTAAATTAAAAATCATTAAGCATAAGATTTTGGATTGGAATAAAGACAAATTCAATAATATTTTTGAAAAAAAAAGATAGAGGCTGAAATTGATAGCTTAAATAATCTAGTCATAGAGCAAGGAATGAATGAAATTAGCTATTTAAAAGAAAAATATCTTATGGCCAAACATGTTGAGATCTTACTACAGGAAGAAATTTTTTGGAAACAAAAATCCAGAGAAACTTGGTTAAAAGAAGGGGACTACAATATGAAATTATTTCATAACAGTACTAATAACAAAAGGAATATTAATAGAATATACAAGATCAAAGACACCAATGTTAACATCATAGAGGATCCCAAGCTCATCTCATAACATTTTGTAAACTACTATAGTACTCTCCTTAACAATTATGACTATGTCAATCGTAGAGAACAAAATGAAATGCTAGCATCTATCCCTAAATTAATTTCAAAAACAAATAATAAATGGATAAATATTAATCTTACTATTGAAGAAGTTAAAAATGCTCTATTTCAACTTCATCCTGAGAAAGCTCTAGGACCTGATGGTTTCCAAGCAGGTTTTTTTCAAAAATCTTGGCACTTTCTTAGGGAAGACATCTGGAAAGTAGTAGAAGCTACTAGAAACTCAGGCTCAATTTTATCAAAAATCAACAATACTTTTTTCAGTCTTATTCCAAAAAAAAAATGACAGTCAAGAACCAGGAGACTTCCACCCTATATCCCTATGCAATACCATTTATAAAATCCTGTCTAAATGCTTAGAAAATAGGTTAAAATCCTTTCTTCCATTAATTATCTCAGAAGAACAAACTGGTTTTGTTCTGAGTCTCTCAATCCTAGATGGAATAGTGATAGCTCAAGAAATAGTCCATACAACTCAATACAACAAAGAAGCATGTATGTTGATTAAAATAGATATTCAAAAAGCATATGATAAAGTGGACTGGAGATTTATGTGTAAATTTATGGAAGCATTCAGCTTTTCCAAACAATGGATTAATCTTATATACAACTGTATCTCTTTGCCCAAAAATATCCCTCTTAATTAATGGTACTCTAGAAGGCTTCTTTGAAATATCCAACAGTATTAGACAAGGAGACCCGCTCTCCCCTTTCCTATATGTAATCATGGCTCAAGCCTTGGGTAGATCCATTACTAAGGCCCACATACATGGAAAAATCCTGAGAGTCAGAGTCACAGAGAATGTATCTAATATAACACACCAACAATTTGTTGATGATACTATTCTCCCTAGAGCAATCACACGTAAGGAATAAAAGCTATTCAAAGATCTTTTGGATGTTTACATGAAGGCATCTGGGTAGAAAGTGAATCCTGATAAATCTAAATTCTTCTTTATTAATACCCCCCCTGCAAAAATGCATCAGATTTGCAATACTCTAGGATACAAGATAGGTAAGTTCCCATGCAAATATTTAGGAATCCCTTTAGATAAAGATATACATTGCTCCAAGTTATGGAAGCAAGTGATATCTAAAATCCAAACTAAAAGGGGTAGCTGGAAAGGGAAATGGCTCACTAAAGCTGGAAGAGTGACAATGATTAAGTCCATTTTATCATCGTTACCCACATATCAAATGTCGATCCTCCCCCTTCTAGCTAATATCAACACTAGTCTAGATAAACTTCTAAGAGACTTTTACTAGCAAGGCACATCAAAGGACAAGAAGGAAGCTCTTATAAAATGGGATAACTTGTGTAAACCAACCTCCAAAGGTGGATTAGGAATTAAAAACTTACAATGGAAGAACAAAGCACCAGGTACCAAACTCTTATGGAAACTTGGCTAGGAACCCAATAGCAAATGGGCCTCTATCCTCTTGATCAAATATATTCCAAATGTGGACCCCATTAACATTTTTAGAGCCCACTCGCATACAAAAAGCTCCCAAATTTGGAATTTCATTATAAATACTAGAGCAGTTATCAACAACCAACTCATTGGGGATATTGGATTAGGTAATAAGGCCCTCTTTTGGGAAGACTTGTGGGGAGCTTTTCCCCCTCTTACCAAATCAGGTTTTAGTCTAGAATTCATAGATAGATGTAAAGCTTCTAGGGGTAGTTTTGTAAGGGATTTTATCTCTTCAGATGATTAACTAATATGGAAACCAATTGAGGATATCCTAGTAGAATATATTGAGAAACAAAAACTTAAAGACATCCTCAAAGATAGAGTGATCTCTCATAAAAATATAGAAGATAGATTGATATGGGCTTGCTCTAACAATGGAAATTATAAAGTCAAGGATGGTTACAAGTCAACTATACAAGTACACAACATGGACACCCTGGACATTCCTCTGAATCTATGTTGGAATAAAGTTTGCCTCCCCAAGGCAGGAATTTTCCTATGGCAGCACTCCAAAAGAGAATCTTGACCACAGATAGATTTTGGAAGATGGATTTTGAAGGGCCCTCAAGGTGCCCTCTTTGTGAATTCCAAGAAGAGGATGTAAACCATCTACTACTAAATTGTACTTATACAAAAAAGTGTTGATGTTGGCTATATAAATGTTTAAACTGGCAATCAATGATGCCTTATGATATTGTGGACTTGCTAAAAGTGTGGCCCTATTTAAATAGAGGTAGTTTGTACAAAGATATATGGGTAATCTCCCCCTCCATACTCTTATGGGAAATTTTGAAAGAGCGTAATTAGAGAATCTTTACAAACTAGAAAATGGAATGGAGCACACTAACCAACAAAATTGAAGCAGTAGTTATTGAAGTAACTAATATAAATCTTAGAAATCAGATCAATTATGAAAATTCCTTTAAGTAGTGGAATAATTACATTAGGAAAATTTGGCCAAGACTGATTATTCCGCCTCTATTTGGCAAGGGAGGAAAAAGATAAAAAATTGATAGAAGCAATTGCAAGTGGTCTCCCCCTAAAGAAGGATGGTATAAACTCAATTTCTATAGTGCATCTCGAGGCAATCCAAGGATAGCTGGAATTGGTGGAATTATTTATAACTGTAAAGGAGAAATCATCTCTAAATATGCTAGCTCCATCAACCCTACAACTAATAATATGGCGAAATGCCTGGCTGTCTTAGCAGGTCTTAAACTATGTGTCTGGTTATGATTGACAAAAATAATTATTGAAGGAGACTCTCAAATAATTATTAATGCAATCAGGACAAGGAAAACTCCAAATTGGAATCTAAACTCAAAATTAGAAGACTTTATTAAAATTTAAGACGCAATCCCACATTACGAAGTCAAGCACATTTACAGAGAAGGTATTGTAGAAGCTGACCATCTTGCAAATCAAGGCGCAAATGGTGAAACTTTGTAGGAAGTTATTCACATTTTTAGATAAATATTGCTTCCCCCCTTAACCCTATATTAATACCACTTAAAATTAAATAAAATTATTAAACCAACATCAACAATCCAACCTATCTATAAAATATGCAATATTTAGTGTGCTTACCAGAATTACCCAATATTGGAGAACACCAAAAATCTCACCTTAGTACCTCATAACATAAAGTAATGCTTTAAATAAAGGTACAATTTGTAATCAAATAAAATTATGAGTTCTACTGATACTAAATCAGCCTAATCACTCATCAATCATGAGATGGTAAGATCTATTCATGAGCTCCCTCCCAACCATCTACCGAAGACCATCTTCTCTTAATGTAGTTCTGCCCCTACATTCATAAGCTATATAATAAGCACATACACGCTTGCCTAGATATTTTGGCAAATAGGATCTAATTTAATCTAGCCTTATCCCAATTCAATGAAGTTTTAGGATAGGGTTTAGGTAGGTTGTGTCATGCTAGTTAGGATAATACCCTGTCTTTCTACCATTATACCTGTCATCCTTAGGTATATAGTTCCTGGAAATGTCTCCTTAATCATAGGTCCTAGCTACTTCTTCAACACATATTCTCTTAAGCCCATATGGGCTTAAAAATGGGCACAGGATCCCAGGGAAAGTTTAGCTTCCAGTTCTTTTTCTCTTCTTAGCATAGGGTCATTTAGACTGAATATGACTCCTTTCCTTGATATATATATTATTTAATGCTCTCCTTGTAGGAGCCTAGTTTAGTAGAGTTTTAAAAACCCAACGGTATCCCCCAAGCATCCTTTGACTCTCTGTTTCCCCCTTCTCATTTTAGACGTGTTTTCAATCCTCTCCCTGCACCCTCTTTCTTTAAATTTTTGATACCTCCTTCCTTTTCCTTAGATCTCATATGATCCTTTATCAGTCCATCCCTTTCAATGTGCTTGATCTTTCACATCCAATTTAGCTATTTCTCTTAAATAGAGTCTAACTCTTGGCTCTAGCTTTGATTCTCTGCTAGAAGTAATCATGTGATAGCGCATGTCACTAATCAACCACTAATACTCATTTTAGAATATTGATCCTCTTGTCAAGGATTGAACATATGGAATATCGTGACTTATCCCTCCCTCTCGGCATACTCTCTCATGATAGATAAAGGGGATTGTGGAACAACATAGAATCATGTTTGCGGACTCTTAAGAGATGGCTCCTAAGGAGTGCATTAATATAACCACGCCTAGAAAATTCCTCCAAACTTTTATATATCACTCAGGCTAGGTTGAAGAACTTGTCCTACTAAGTTACATTTCTCACTAAACAATGGAAATAAAATTAATCACCTTTGCATCCAAAGGAAGTAGGGCTATGGCTTTCAGAGGCCACATCATGCCAGAATGGTGGAATCAAATCCTTAACCCATTATCGAATTCATCAAGGAGAGTGATAGAAAAAGCCATTGGAGATCATTTCTTTGACAACACATTCACTTTAAGAACAAATGGGGCAGTTATCGGCCACTTCATCACAATCTCTATCTTTGCAGGGAGGAGGAAAGAAGACATCCTCTAGGTAGCCAATGCAATTTTCAACCCAAAGCTTCTTGGTGGTTTAGAAAGAATGATCCTCTGTGTGGATAATCAACTTACCATTCCATATCTGGAAATAACATTTAGTACTAAGGTCACCAAACTAGATGAAATTCCATAAAGCCAGTGCATCCCCATGCTAACCTTCAAGGATGAGGAGCACTTTGATACCCACTGGCTAGAAATGATCAGGAATTTGGATTATCTCTACAACAAAGTCCTCCAATTAGAAATGCACACTGCTGAGAACCTCAAATACTGGAGGAGTGAGGGATTCAACATCCCAGATGAATTGGACAAAATTGAGGTGGCAAAGATTCACATCATGGCCCCTGAGTGTAGGACCCCTCCATTTCCCTCATCTTGATAAGAACGCTTTGGTAAGCACTACTGCTATTTCTTGCAAAACTTTCCGTAGATTTTATGTGAAGTTATTAGATATCTTGATTGTAGTTCATCAACTTAATTAGAATAGATTTCTTCTTCAAATGAATTCATGGAATATGATAATTTAAGACATAGTTTTGAAGTAATATTACCTTTAGTTAACTATTGTGGTATTAGAACATAAAGGTGTAAACCTATGCTTACATGATCTAGAATTAATATTACTCTAAGATGCTTGGAAATTCCATCTGAAATTGTAATAAGGAGCTTATGTGGATTAGAATATTGCCCTTATGAATAATTATGGTTAAGCTAGGAAATGATGTACAAATGAAATTCTCATTGCACTTTCATGTAATTATGGATTTAATAGTTAGTTCAATTTGTTCAAAGTTGAATATTGTAGAATTGGAACATCCTGACAAATCAGATTAGACAATTAATTGCTATGAACTAGAGGTGAAACTGCAATGAATGGTTAGGTTACTTAACCTTGAGTTAAAATGAGAATTTTGAAATACCATTGATAACTATTTTACCATAGTCCCTAGTATACCCTAAGGTAGGGTTAGTAATGAAGGGTTTATAATTAGGTGACTTTAACTTTAGGTCACGATGTTTATTCAAAATTAATCTTACTTTTGGGAATTGAGAAGATTATAATTTCTTGATAGAATAAGATTGGTTCAATAAAGAAAATAGTGACGATTTCATAGATTGGAATTTTGGATTAATTGTAAATTAAAGCATTTGAAATCTAGTATCATGAGAGAATTGATGGATTCCTTAGAGGATAACTCATTACCTAACTTGAAAGTGTATTGATAAAATGAAAGTTAAGTTTTAATTGTATTTTGATCATGCTCTAATTATTATGGGAATACTGATAATTACATTGAGTGTGCAGGACTAAAACCATGGAAAGGGGAAATCAAGCTATTCTTTGTATGCCTCCCATGACACCAAATTCATGTCCTAAAGGGGGACTAGGCCTATTGTGATGTGTCTTATTTTTGAAAAGAAAGGGGGTTATGTGTATATTTAATTTTGTCTTTTCTTTGTTTAATTGTGGACCTTGCCAAGTAAGAAAGTGATGTGTTTTGGAGTTGTCTATGACACTTGTAAAGTGAATTTACTTGCATTTTAAATTTATTTGGTAAGAAAGAAGTTGTCACCATCCAACTCTAGTACAAATTGGTCTTCCCCATACCTCTACCTTGGTTAGGATACACATGGGAAGTCACATCTCCTTAAATCTCGAATTTCACTTTTAGGTGGGGTTTGGAGGGGTCAAATTGACCCCTAGGGAGTTGTTTTTCACAAAAAGAGTAGGGCCATGGGTTATACCTATAGGTAAGGGTCCTTTATAACCATAGGTCACCCTAGAGCCACCTTAGGAAGCCCTCCAAAAGTGGGCTTTTGACAAATGACGAAAATCAAGAAGTTTCCAACTCTCTTCCCCATTCACCTTTTGTAGTACCACCTAGGAAAGTTGTAAGGTTTGTGTAGGTCACCCAATGGGAAGCTGACAACTCTTCCAAGGGCATGGGATAGTGTGAGAAGCCTATTTTAGTGGCAAACTTGGATGGTTTTTCCCAATCACCCACTCTCCAACTTTGGAGACAATCTAGGAGCTAGGAGAAAGTTAGGGAAGAAAAGGGAAGATTCACTTGAAGGTATGTGCACCTCAACCTTCATTAATGGAGTTTATGCATTTTATGAGTTCATATGAGTAGGAAGGTATTTCAGTTTGTATATGTGTGTTGTGAGTTGTTGCTATGCTTTTTGTAAGTCCTTGAGATTATTTATGAGAGTATTGTGTGGGCAAAGTATTTTGAATCTCTTGTGTCATAATGGAAAATGTGTTTGTTAGGTGAGCTAGAGATGGACCATGGATGTTTTGTTTGAAGTTCTTATTTACTTCTTGTTGGGTAGGTCTTAGTAGATCCTTGTTGTGAATGGCCATGTAAGAAAAAAAAAAAGAAACAAAAAGGGGTTGTTGTAATCCTTGTGTGAGGGAAAGAATGATGTATATGTTGTTGTTTCATGAAGTAATGTGAAGTGTGCAATCTTTGAGGGATGTATGGGTGTTTCTTGTTGGCTTTATTTCCCCTTTCTCGGGGGTTGGCTAGGACCTATGAGGTCTCATGATACCATATGGTAGGGAGGAGAGTACCATGGTTGTTGCTAGTTGGTTTTGTTCTCTTCTAGGTTTCTCAAGATATCTTGGTTGGACCAAGCCAGGCCTATGAAAGAAAGTAGTGTTTGTGTTTTCCCTCAATGTGGTTTTGGGTGTAAAGTGTACCTTATAACAATGTAATATAAGTCTTTTTTCTTCTTGTAAGATCTTGTAAGGTAGAGTCTCCTTGTAAATATTTGTAGTGTGTGTAAGAAGTGACATGCTTCCAAGTTGTAATAAAAAAAAGGAAATTGATGCAGGAGCATCCTGGGTGTAAGAGAAATCTTGCATCACCCAAAAATATTTCTATTTTTGTATTCAATAAGGGCTATTTTGTGCAGAGCTGCTATTTTTGTATTCAATAAGGGCTATTTTGTGCAGAGCTGCTATTTATGGAAAGTTACTATTTTTGGTAATTTTCGTATGTGCTCAGAATGATTTGATTTCTTTCTTGGAGGTTCATTTTGGTCATATAAGTCTGCCAGTAAAGTTTCATTACCAGATCAAGTGTATATTGGAAGATATTGAAGATTTTCAGTTTTGGCAGCAGGGTACATAAACTTTGAACTCAGTTTTGAAGGCTTTAGAGGCCCCGGATGAGGTCAAAAATTTGGGTGACGGGCACTTGCATAGGTTAAGCCTGTAGAGCGCTTCGTGGCATTTCTGAAATGGGGTTATAATAGCCGATCGGGTCAACTAGTGATGACTTATGGTCTTCGGAAGTTGGGCCACCTGAAATGGCGAAAAATAAATTTCTTCAAAATTTTTGTTTGGGTTTCAAAGGTTATCTTGAGCCGACTATGATGTAATAAAATGTAAAATAAAATAATTCTAAGTTTGGTCGGCCTTATTGGCTAAAATTTTGGAACCTTCCCAAGCGGTGGAAAATTGCCTATATAAGGAAGGTTGTATTATTGTCTTAGGCAGTTCAGAATAGTTCTGGGTAGTAGATCTGGGTAATAGTTCGAGGCTTTGTCCTACAGAATATTGTAAGGGAATGCCCATGTGGCTTTGCATATTGTAATTCTGAAAGTTTGTAATTCCACATTTGTGGAGATAATAAGAAGCCAATTTTCTGTTCTCGCATATTGTTGTTGTTTCTCTATATCTGTAATATGTTTGTGGTATTAAGGGGAGCACCCTTCATCAGGTGGTATCAGAGCAGGAGTTCTTGAGTGTGTAAACAGATCGCTGACTGTGAGGCAGTTTGCACCAGGACCGTGGCTAGGGTTTCAGCGCGCATCGTAAAAATGCCTCCACGAAGGGAACGTGGCGGAAGAGCTGGTGTTGTAACACCTGAGGTTAGAGAGCTCCAGAGACAAGTGCGAGCATTACAAGAAGAGATTCGTAGAGGAATGAATCTTAATGTCAGAGATGAAAGCGAGGATGAAGCCGAAGAAGAATATCAAGAAGGAGAAGCTGAAATTGTGAACCAAGAGGAAGAAAGACTTTTTCGGGCAATTTCCAAGATTGGGAAAAGACCTAAGATTGAGGTTCCTACATTTTCTGGAAATCTTAACCCAGAGGAATTGATGGACTGGATTAATGAATGTGAGGAATATTTTGAGTACGAAGATGTTGAGGATCCTGATAGGGTCAAATTTGCGAAGGCCAGATTGAAAGGTCATGCGAAGATCTGGTGGCAAGAAATTCAATTAGAGCGAAATAGAAGAGGGAAAGATAAAATCACAAGATGGGATCGAATGGTGGATAAATTGAAGTGACAGTTCATTCCTATTGATTATGAGCTTGACCTACTAAAGAAAATGCAGAGTTTGAAGCAAGCAGGAAGATCTGTTCAGGAGTATACAGAGGAGTTTTACCGACTTCTCATCAGAACAGGCCGTGCAGAAGCTGATAAGGAGAAATTTGCCCAATACCTTAATGGGTTAAGGCCAAGCATTCAGGAGGAGCTGAATCTGGTTCGAATGAACAGTATTGAAGAGGCATACCAGTTTGCCCTAAAAGTAGAGGAAAAGCTGAACAAGAAGTTTGAGAGCAGACAAAACAGAAGAGGTCGTGGTGGACGATCTAGTGGACGGTCATATGGTGGCCGGAATGAAGATACAAAAAAGAAGGATGAGGCTAGTAGCAGTCAGAATTAGCGAGGAAATAATTTCAATCATTTCCAAGATCAGAATAATAGAGATCAGAGAGGAAGACGAAGAGGACAAGGATCTGGAAGAGGTGGCTTCCGTAGAACATGTTTTCACTGTGGAGAAGAAGGTCATAGGGCATTTGAATGTCCTCAGCACCAAGGAAGAACAGACAGGAGAAATGAAGGCCAGGCCAGAGTTGCACATGTAGATGAAGATACCAGATCATCAAATTTTGAAGATGCTGAAAGAGGAGAAACGTTGATTAACAGAAGAGTCCTGTTGAGTGGTGAGAATGAACTTGAGCAAAGAAGGAGCCTGTTTCGCACTAGGTGCAAGTGCGAAGGTAAATGTTGTGATATGATTATTGATAGTGGAAGCACTGACAATTTGGTGTCAGAAGAGATGGTGACAAAGTTGAAGCTCAAGAGACAGAAACACCCACATCCATATCGGATTGCCTGGGTACAGGATGACCACAAGGTCATGGTCAATGAACAATGCCTGGTGAAGTTCAAGATTGGCGGATACCAAGATGAGGTATTGTGTGATATCATATCTATGGATGCATGTCATATGTTGTTGGGTAGACCATGGCAGTTTGACAGATGTGCTATACATGATGGTCGTGCGAATACCTATTCCCTGACAAAGGATGGAGTGAGACATAAGCTAAAACCATTGAAGGAGACTGCGGAAAAGGTATGTGGTAACGCAAGGATAACTTTTGTTGATGGAAGAAATTTTCTAGATGGTATGAGGCATGAGCATGTATGTTTTGCTTTAATCCCAAAAGCTGGTAAAGAGGAAGTAGAAGATGTTCCTGTAGAAGTTGCAGATTTGTTGAATGAGTTTCAGGATATTGTATCTGATAACGTGCTTGATGGATTACCACCAGTCAGGAAGATCAGTCATCAGATGGATTTGATCCCAGGAGCGAGTTTTCCGAATAAGGCAGCACATAGAATGACACCTGCAGAAAGTGAGGAGTTGAACAGACAAGTACATGAACTGTTACAGAAAGGATTAATCTGTGAGAGTCTGAGTCCCTGTGCTATACCAGCAGTATTAGCACCAAAGAAGAATAGAGAATGGAGGATGTGTACAGATTCCAGGGCAATAAACAAGATCACAATCAAGTACAGGTTTCCATTGCCACGAATGGATGATATTATGGACTGTTTGAGTGGAGCTGTGTATTTCTCAAAGATAGATCTGAAGAGTGGATATCATCAGATTCGGATCAGAGAAGGAGATGAATGGAAGACTGCCTTCATGAAAAAGGAAGGACTATATGAGTGGTTAGTCATGCCTTTTGGGCTAACCAATGCACCGAGCACTTTCATGCGGCTCATGAACGAGGTTCCTGAAAGAATTTCTGGGTAAGTTTGTCATTGTTTATCTAGATGATATTTTGATCTTTAGTAAGACATTGGATGAGCATATGATGCATATTCGTATGGTATTTGAGAAGTTGAGAAAAGAGAAATTGTTGATTAATTTGAAGAAGTGCAGTTTTGTGAAGAAAGAGTTAGTGTATTTAGGATTTGTAGTTTCAGGAGAAGGTCTAAAAATGGACTCAGAGAAGGTACAGGCTATCCTTGAATGGCCTACTCCAAGGAGTGCTACTGAGGTAAGATCTTTTCATGGTCTAGCTAGCTTTTACAGAAAGTTTATCAGAAATTTTAGCAGTATTTGTGGACCCTTGACTGAAACAATGAGAGGGGATAGAAAAGAGTTTAAGTGGACTAATGGGGCAGAAAAGAGTTTTCAATTATTGAAACAAAAAGTTACAGAATAACCTATTTTAGCACTTCCAGATTTTAATAAGGTGTTTCAAGTAGATTGTGATGCTAGTGGTACTACAATAGGAGCTGTTATGAGCCAAGAAGGTAAACCTGTTGCTTATTTCAGTGAGAAATTAAATGATGCCAAGAGAAAATATTCTGTTTATGATCAGGAATTTTATGCTATAGTTCAGGCATTGAAAAAGTGGAGGCACTATCTGCTTCCTAAGGAGTTTGTTTTGTATACTGATCATCAAGCTTTGCAATATTTGAATAGTCAAGGAAAATTGAATCAAAGGCATTTGAAATGGGTTGAGTTTTTGCAAAGTTATACATTTATTTTGAAACACAGGAGTGGAAAGTCTAATAGGGTCGCAGATGCTCTTAGCAGAAGGTAACTATTGCTGACAGAAATGCAGATTGAAGTGGTTGGGTTCAAGGAACTCAAGAATTTGTATCCAGAGGATCCTAATTTTGGTGAAGCTTGGAAGGCTTGTACAGAACCTGTTACTCTAGACAGGACGAAATGGCTGGATTTTATCATCCAAGATGATATGTTATTCAGAGGGAGTCAGTTGTGCATTCCACGAAGTTCTATGAGGGAGAATCTCATCAAGGAGAAGCATAGTGGAGGATTGGCTAGACATTTTGGTCATGATAAAACCCTTTCTTTGGTTGGTGAGAATTATTATTGGCCACAATTGCAGCAAGATGTGAAGAAGTTTGTACAGAGTTACAGAGTATGTCAGATGGCGAAAGGAGTGAAGCAGAATATAGGGTTGTATCAACCATTACCTATACCAGAGAAGCCTTGGGAGGATATCAGTATGGACTTTGTTCTTGGTTTACCGAGGACACAGTGGGGACATGATTCAATTTTTGTAGTAGTTGACCGATTTTCAAAGATGGCGCATTTCATTCCCTACAAGAAGACTAATGATGCTATTCATGTAGCAGAATTGTTTTTCAGAGAGGTAGTGAGACTTCATGGTTTGCCAAGGACCATAGTTTCAGATCGGGACACTAAGTTTGTTGGATATTTCTGGCGTACATTGTGGAAGAAGTTAAAGACAGATTTAAAGTTTAGTTCATCACATCATCCACAGACTGATGGACAGACAGAGGTGGTGAATAGGAGTTTTGGAAATTTGCTGAGATGTTTGGTTGGAGATAAGCCAACAGGATGGGATTTGATTTTACCACAGGCAGAATTTGCATACAATAATTCTGTCAACAGGAGCACTGGTAAATCACCATTCCAAATTGTATATGGAAGTAGTCCAAGAAATGCATCTGAATTGAGGAAGATAGATAAAGGAGAAATAAGTAGTGCTGTAGCTGAGGATTTTGCAGAACACTTGAAGAACATCCATGGGGAGGTGAGGAAGCATATTACCAAGATGAACGCACAGTATAAGGCTAAGGAAGATGAGAAAAGGAGGTATAAGGAATTTCAAGTTGGTGATGAAGTCATGGTTCATTTGCAGAAGGAGTGGTTTCCAGTTGGTACATATAACAAGCTTAAAATGAAGAAGTTTGGACCATGTAGGATACTGAAGAAACATGATTCAGGAAACGTATATGAGGTACAATTGCCTACTAAGCTAAATATTTCACCAGTGTTTAACATTTTAGATCTGATAGGGTATCATGAAGGAGGTGTTGAAGATGAGATCACAACAGCACAGTGGAGTATTCCAGCAACTAGTTCAGACACTAAGGAGATCGAAGATATACTGGACAGTCATGTTGGGAGAAGCACAAGGAACAAGACATATGAAGAATATTTGGTCAAGTGGAAAGGATGACCTGTTGAAGATTCATCATGGCTGACAATGGAGGAGGTTAGCCGTCTTAGTTTTCCTCTGCACACCTGAGTCGTGACAGGGTCACTTCTCAAATTACCTCGGGTGTCTGATGCAGGAGCATCTTGGGTGTAAGAGAAATCTTGCATCACCCAAAAATATTTCTATTTTTGTATTCAATAAGGGTTATTTTGTGCAGAGCTGCTATTTTTGTATTCAATAAGGGCTATTTTTTGCAGAGCTGCTATTTATGGAAAGTTACTATTTTTGGTAATTTTTGTATGTGCTCAGAATGATCTGATTTCTTTCTTGGAGGTTCATTTTGGTCATATAAGTCTGCCAGTAAAGTTTCATTGCCAGATCAAGTGTATATTGGGAGATATTGAAGATTTTTGGTTTTGGCAACAGGGTACAGAAACTTTGAACTCAGTTTTGAAGGCTTTAGAGGCCCCGGATGAGGTTGAAAATTTGGGTGATGGGTGCTTGCGTAGGTCAAGCCTGTAGAGCGCTTTGTGGCATTTCCGAAATGGGGTTATAATAGCCGATCGGGTCAACTAGTGATGACTTATGGTCTTCGGAAGTTGGGTCACCTGAAATGGCGAAAAATAAATTTCTTCAAAATATCTGTTCTGGTTTCAAAGGTTATCTTGAGCCGACTATGATGTAATAAAATGTAAAATAAAATAATTCTAAGTTTGGTCGGCCTTATTGGCTAAAATTCTGGAACCTTCCCAAGCGGTGGAAAATTGCCTATATAAGGAAGGCTGTATTATTGTCTTAGGCAATTCAGAATAGTTCTGGGTAGTAGATCTGGGTAATAGTTCGAGGCTTTGTCCTACAGAATATTGTAAGGGAATTCCCATGTGGCTTTGCATATTGTAATTCTGAAAGTTTGTAATTCCACATTTGTGGAGATAATAAGAAGCCAATTTTCTGTTCTCACATATTGTTGTTGTTTCTCTATATCTGTAATATGTTTGTGGTATTAAGGGGAGCACCCTTCATCAGAAATGCTTATTGTTGTATCTCTTTGATTGTAGCTGTAACTTGTAGGAACAGTAATGCTCTTTATTTATTTATGTTTCTGGTGTTAATCTGCCCATACTAGAGCTTTTATTGCTATTGTAAAATGTGTTTAGAAGAATTTTTAGTAAGCTATACACTTTTCACATATATATGTTAATAGTTTTAAAAAAAATTAGTTGGGTTTTAGCCTAAGGAAATCTGGGCATGACACTGAGATACAATGGTGCACTTGACACATGAAGAAGTTAGCACCTGAAGAAGAATGCATCATTGTCATGGTAAAGGGAAAGAGCATCTGGAAGTGTGCGATTGTCCAAAAAATTGGTGCCATCTAAATTAAAAATGTTAATATATCCTTTTTTTTTATATCTTCTAAAGTCATACCTATAAACTTCAATAAGCTAGTATATGATTAGTAGTTATCTTTTAGGTTTTATTAGACAGACCAATATGGTCTTTTGTAAATTCTTCAGTATAGATTCAACAATAGACATCTAAAAATAATCAGCTCCTTACTCATTATATTTGAAAAAAATAGTATGGTTCTTTAAACATACACTCATTATACTCCATCTTATGAAGGACCTCCCTTAATATAGGTACTATTCTATTATAATTTGATTCTTAGCCCCTACTTTCAAAATTCCTTTAATAAGAAAGCATAGTATGCTCATTATTTGGAGGTACCGACTGTCATTCCTTCACTAAACGTATATCTTATCCATATAGAGTTCCTCTTCATCCTGACTATTTACATATCGACACTTGAAATGATAGATTTTTAAAAATATAAAGGAATAAATTAAAAGCCTCTTCATTTCACCTCCCCTCAAGTAGCTAAAGTAATGAGTTTGAGAGAGAGAGGAAACCTGAATAGACATAGACACCCAACAGGTAGGCCACTAAAAAAGTAAGCCTTATATTTAGCCCATGCTCTTATAATACTTCTCATATTGACCCCACATGACACCAAAACTATAGCCTAACATGGAAACTCAAATAAAACTCATTTGTAGCAGGGGCCAGTTGGCATTTCAAGGCTAAGCTTATGCCAAAGCATGTTAAAAAGGTACTGAGAAATAAGCATGCCCTCATTATCAGAGCCTCCCTCCGTATATTAGGTCTAGAATTTATGAACTCTAAGGATAGACAAAGGGTCCTCACCAATATCACTTCCATGTTTGTAGCTATCATATCCTTCTGGGGTGTCCCATAAATAGGAAACATGGAAACTCTGCTACAAAATCTTCAAGCGAAAATTCATTGGCAACTTAGACATAACCTTACAAAATATTAAATAGGACCTTACTATCATCGGGTCAGGACATTCTGATATGCTACCTTCCATCCCATCTTTTCCTATCATTTCAACTTAGAACATGGAGGTCTTCAAAGATAGAGAAGACATCATGAAAAGAAACATAATCTTCCTGTTGTATTACCTGCATATTTGTAAGCCCGAGAAGGGAGGATTGGTTCTATGACTATTGGCACCGAGATGAAGTCAGATCCATAGATATGGTGTTTCTCTCAAATTTTGAGTTAGGAAATCTAATCAACGTATGGTTGGAGGAATGTAAGTACCACAAAATAAGTTATAAGACCTCTTGTTGCGGATAGCCCCAACTCTAAAGACAGGGAATAAAGAAGATAACATATGACTAGATCTATGATACCCTCACATATAACTATATTACTTATTGATTTCAAATAAGTTTTATTGTTTTTTACTAATCTATTGATCCAATTACTATAGGAGCTAATATCACTATATTGGAAAAAGGAAAGCTAATTCATATCCAAATTAGTAATATTAATATCAACATTAAAATAGATTATGAGGGAATAAGTAAATCACAATAATATCTAACTCAGTCTATATAACATTTATGCTAATAGATTTTCTTCTGCTTCACTATTAGTCAACTTAAGTGGATGGATTATATGGAATCAGATCTTACTTGCACACACCCCTCAGGACTATGTTATAGGCCACATAAGTATGAAGAGTTTAGGATCCAAGTATACTTCTGTGCTATCTCATAATAGCTAGGATGGATATGGTAGAATATATGCACCATATTCTATGATAAGATGCGTAGATTCTAGGTAATTTATGATCAGTAGAGGATGATTAACAAATTTTTATGTCTCATTTACTATCATTAGATAATCTAATCCATCCAATTAAATAACAACTCCACTATATAATCACTAAATATTTATTAAATTATCTGATCCCAAACTATTCACCCCTAGCTTAATATTAGATAGATTTTAAGTATAAGTTTATTTGGAATGATCTTTTGCCTTTGCAATCTATGGTACATCATTTGCATGGTATTGATGATAATATCCTATCTCATGGTATTTTGGGCAATATAAGCTTAGGATTGATCATGATCAGTGTCCAAGGTCTAGATCTTTTTTCATCTTCACATGTTTTGATATCCTATTGAATTTTTATTTGTACAATAGTGTGGATTCGGGAATTCATTTAGTGGGCACTATTTGTTATTATGGACTCTAAGATCATTTTGATTATTGGTAGACTATATATTTTTTAATTAATAGACTTCATTGAAGAATGTTTTGGCTAGTTTGATAGATTAAATAAATATATCTAGAAGCTCTATTTATTATATGCTTATTATCTCTCTAAGGTTGGAGTATGGATGACCCTTTGCAATCAGACCTCCTATGAAATTTGTATATTAGATTGCACAATTCTATTTTTAAGATTTATGGATAAAGCATTGGTTTAATAAGTGCATTATTATAAGAGAGATATATTTAGCAATGTATGTAGATAGCACTTTTTAGATCGTATTTAGGAAATAGGGCTACAGTTCCAACTATCTACGTTGAAACAAGTATCATAGGTAGAGGTATAACTTTCTTCTCTTCTAAGAAAATATTTCCTTTCTAGATAATTTATTCCCCTACTAATAGCTCTCCAAAGCTCAGATTAACAAATATTATGTGGTCATACTAGCAAGGATAGTAGGTAGAAACTTTGAATTGTCAAGTTCAAGAATCACCTTTTGGAAGCATCTCTCAGATGAGCTACTAGGAAAGACATCCCTATGACAGATTCAGGGTCCCACATAAGAGTGTCTTCAGAACATAAGCAAGAGTCAAAATCAATAATTATAATACCCAAAGGAAGGCCTACAAGGACCTTATGAATTCTGAAAAATAGTCTATTTTAGATTAGTCTAGTACTAAGCATGGCTTAGTTTTATGTTGTATTAGATAATGGTGGGTATGCCCACCTAAAACTATTATGTATCAGATTCCAGACTACGGTCCCAGGCAAGGCTGGAGGTTTTCTCAACCCTTCTCTTTCCTACCAGTGTCTAAATAGAGCAGGACATCTTTTTGTAACTCTAATCTAAAGAATAATAAACTTTTGGCTTCGTCCTTTTATCGATCAAAAAATAAATACATAAAATCCTATTGTGTATTCATTCATAATCCTAATTTATAATGAATACAATTTAATAAAAAGATAATGTCCAATTTAATTCGGCCATCATAAAAAGAGATAATAAGTTCATTTATTAAATAATCAATTAAATAAATATCCCACAATTTAAAAATACATCATAATAAATAAACTATGCCTAAATCTCATTTCTCAAATAAATACAATTAATTAAGTCAACATTAACTCCTAACTTAATTTTAATAATATTTTATTGACCATTTTTTATAAAGTCCACTTAGTACTAAAATAATACTAATATAAAATCCTAAAACTAAGTTTACTAAAAAGAAATAAGATGATGCATTAATAATTAATAGGGGGAGTAATCATAAAGACTCCTAACAAATAAAATGATAAAATTAAAAAAACTAAGAATATAGTTAGAATGTGGAAGAATAAAAAGATATAGTAATTCAATAATCCATTGCATTATGAGGATTTCCAAGTGGGAAAACCCTAACCCTAATTCAAAATTAGGGTTGGGCCTCATTCAAAAGTGGAAAAAGACCCAACTTGACCATTTTTGTTTGTTGTAGGATTTTTTGCAAAGGGTTATTTGGTGGAAGGATGAGCTTCAACATTTACACAAGAGCTCATGTGTGTATATTCACACCACAGGTGTGAGTATACACACACAAGCGTTTGTAAGAGTGTGTGGCCTTAAGGAAAATACTTGTTGCATGGTTTCATCATAGGGTTTTCCCAAAACCCTTAGGTAAAACTTTATTCCATCTATTTTTTTTCACTATACTGTTGCAGCTTGCTAGATTTAATTTCATTTAGCATTGTTGTATATTTTTTTTTTGGAACACTCTCTTTGTTATGAGAGTAGTTTCTCTTTTGGGTTTGCCGAATACCCATCTACGACATATATGTGGGGAGTTTATAGTCTACCTTGTTTTATTATTTTTTTGTAAAATAAACATATTTTAAATGTTTATATATTTCATGCAGGGATTATTTTGTTTATTTATAAAAAAAAATTATTCATATTAAAAAAGAAGAAGAAAGAATCGTCATACTGTGGGGTCGTGCGTGCACATAACTGATAGATGTTGCAGTGGGAGCCAAGCTCCTTGCCACTGAAGTGGCGGGGCTCCTCCTGCCACTGCCCCTGAGGGGATGGCAGTAGGGGCTCCTCTTGCTCAACACCTGAAACAAATGATAGCATGACACCTGCATCCCCACCCTAAGGTGGGCAGTGGCAGATTCCTTCTCTCACCACGGGGAGGAAGAAAAGAGTTTCAACCCCCCACCCCCCCCAAATGATTAATCTATTTCAATTTTTTAAATTTAGTTTTAAATAATATATGTTGTTTAAT